>MBAC02003396.1:0-19204 GCA_001712635.2 Nothophytophthora sp. Chile5 | reverse complement strand
GTCGTGTCACACCGGTGGAAGGGTCTCCCGTCTCCGGTTCGGGACGTCCACGAGAAAGCTGACACGCTGGCGGACGCCTGATTGCTCTCTTCCTTCCTTCGTCTTCCTTGTGGTTCTGTCGACGACGACTTGGGGTGTCTGGCTCGCGCGGTCCTTTGTGCTGCTGTTGGTCTCGGGGTTTCGGGGTTTGGCTGTCGTGGTGGTCCTCTGGGCTGGTCGTACTTTGCGTGTTGCCTCCGGCCTTCGACCTTCGACCTTCGATCTGCTGCCTCCGACAAACCGCGCCGTACGGCGTGTCCACGACGTTTGGCCCCAGCCAACACGCCCAAGAGAGTGGTGCTGGACGCACATGTCGTTGGTCCACTCCACAAAGCACACAAAGCACACAAAGCACACAAAGCACACACGAGGCCACCGTCGGGTCGTTGCTGGTCGTTGCTGGTCCAGTTTGTTTGCCTGAGCTTTCGCCTTCGTGGTCGTCTTGGCTTCTCGTGTCCTCGCGCAGGTCTCGGCGAACATGGGAGCCGGACGCGTGGCCGAGAGGCCCATGTGCAGAAGGCCCCTGTCCTGAGGACGGCGTCCTGCGTCGCGAGCAGCAGACGTGGAAGCAGCTGTGACGTTGCAGCGTCGAGTGCTGCGGACGTTGAAGTTGTTGGCTCGTTTCAACCAATCAGCGCACCCCGTCTTGTCGTCCTTGCCAATCACTGCATCACATCCGATTGGACAAGAGAAGATTGGTGCATTTGGTATGGAGTGCCAGAACGCCAAGTGTGGCGTGCCACAATCCGCGCACTGTCTTGGTCATCGACCGCCTTGACATCAATATGACCAATCACCGGCCTGCTCGGTCGAATATGCCAGCGAATCAAAGCGGCTGCCGCCAGTTGCCGGTTGAACTTCTCAGTCAAAAGCTTTCAGCGGCAACAACCAACAACCGGCGCAGGCGGAGAAAGAGCCATGGACGACGACCCGATGGCGAGTGGCGGCAGCAGTCCGACCCCGGTGCGTAGGGCTCTGAATGTGGCTGGCACTCGTGCTGTGCAGGGGTTCCGAAAATGGTATTGCTATTTGGATCGAAAATACAGCAATACAAATAACTGAGCCATCTCCATGCCAGAGCCGACAGAAATAATTGGTCTTATTGCAGGAAATGCATTGGAGTTTGTGTGGAGTCTGCATATTGCGAAACTATTGCTCGCCGCGAACGACCTTGAGCACTGTTGCTGCGTCCCAGTATGTGCGGTTCACTTTGAGAAAGAGGATACTTTCGAGATGCAATGGGGTCATGGCCTGGCGGTGCATTCCGACCACCGCCTTCGCCTGACTAAATAACCGCTCGACGACATTCGAAGTCGGAGCGATCGTCGCCACGTGGTCGAGAGTTGTCTGGCGAAGGCGTCTCGCCTGTTCGAGCACATGCGTAGCGAAGCCATGCTCAAGCGGTGCCATCAGCGAAGAACGCGGAGGCGGAGCCGCTCCTTCGACTAGTGGCTCCAACATAGCCACATCCTTGTCTGACATCAAGCCCTCGCGACCAAGCAACACGTTGACGCAAGCGCGTTCAAAGTCAACGCTCTTGACAATCGCTGCCTCAGCATCGAGGTAGTGGGCGACCTCAGGATTCTGCGCAATAAGCGCGTCAAAGAGGTCGCGCACGTCCAGTAGGGTAATATCGTCCGCACTTTGGAGCTTCTTTGACGTCGACTCGATCATCTTGAAGTTGCCGAGAATCACCTTCAGCTGCTTCTCCTCTCGACGTGACGGCATGGCGGTCGTCAGCTCATCGTCGTCGTCACCGTCCAGGTACTCCTTTAGGTCAAAGTACCTCTTGACCATAGCGAACGTTGAAGACCAGCGAGTGTCTTGTCGAAGGACAGGTCGCAGCAGCGTCTTTCGACTAGTCCAAAAAGTTTAAAATCAGAATATTAGATTCCAGAGTCAATTAGCAAAACACAATTGACCCAACTCACCGTAATTTCGCGGCCGCCAGCAGCGAATTTTTCAACTTGCACATCAGCCTCTGGACCTTCTCGAGTAGATCGCAGTCGCCGGCGAGGAGTAAGTTCACCGCCAAGTTCAGACGATGGCTCGCGCAGCCCACCATCGGAACCTGGAGCTGGTCTGCGACAGCCCCGTTCACGGAGCAATTATCGCCGACGATGTAGGCAATACTGGCGTTGCTCCGACCAAAGTAGGAAAGAATGGTGTCCAGGAACTTGACGTGGCTGCTGGCAGTGTGGTCAGCGACCTCATCGTCAATAATCGGCGCCATCGCGATCAGAATGTTCTGCGCCTTGCCGTCGTGTCGGAAGGATGCAAACACCGCGACATAGTGTTCTGAATGGAAGTTCCACCCGTCAAAGATGATACCGAACGACTTAGGCGGGATATTGGCGATCACAGTCTCAACCTCGCCGACCAGCAGACTCATGTACTTGACGAGGCTGTCGGTGGAGAGACTGCCAATCTTGACGTAGTCCGAAGCCGCCTGCGTCTCGCAGAACGAGAATGGCAGGTTGCACGAGAGCACCATGTCAATCCACGAGAAGATCTTGTGCGTTTTGTCGTCGATGAACCCCACCAACGTACCAGTTTTGGTGCTGGCACTCATCATCTCGGCGACAAAGTTCGTGTGCCACATGAAGATGTGGCCGAGAAGATTGGTGTAACCAGTCTTAGGCTCCATTCTGCGCTCGACGCCACAGCGGCACACGTAGACCGCAGTAGGCTCGCCGTCTTCATCGACGACGAACTTGAAGTAGAAAGACGAGACTTGCTTCGACGTGAACGGGTCAGTTCGGACCTTCTTCTTCGACTTGGCCTTCTTCGCTTTCTTCGGGGGCGTGGTCGACGTCGAGGCAGGCTTCCGACCCGGCCTCGAGCCTCTTCGTGAGGACTTGGCGGGCATCTTGTTGACGGGAGTGGCAGTCAGCTGAGCGGGTGGGTGTTGGTCAAATTGAGAATTCGCAACATCGGGGGATGTTGTGTGCGTCAGAGAGAGCGATCAACGTGCTCCAGTGGAGCGAGCTCGCAGGACCTGAAGGTTTGGCTCGTCAAACCGGACCGCAAGGGACACTAGGGCTATTGGTGAGAGAGAGCTTCAAATAAATAATTCAAAAGTTTAATTTGAGGCCGTAATTAAATGCTCCGGAGTAATTTTAAACCAAAATGCTGTAGCATTTAATATAAATAGCATTTTCGGAACCCCTGGACACCTGGGCGACCAGTACAAAGTCGCTTAACCCAAAGTGGGCCATCTCGACGCCGCGCCGCTGTGCCGACCGATCTCGCGCCTGTGCCCGCCGCTTCTCGACTTCCGCTGTCAGAGCGCGATGCATGCGTTCCAGGGAGGCACCAACCTCAGCAATATGTTGTTGTTGCTGCGCGTAGACTGCTTCCACACTGGTGATCACACTTGTAATGGGATGCAAAATGGAAAAGACGGGCGGACTTGCTGGGATAGCCGTGAAGGCCGTCACCGGTGCCGCACCACCAAGTCGGTCCGCCGGCATCTGATTGAGTGCCGATTGCACCAATGGCAGGACGGATGGCCACTCCCGTGGACTCAATTTCAGCTCGCTCAGCATTGCCCGCATGCATCGGAGAAGCATTCTATTCACAACCTCCACCGTGCCGTTGGCCCACGGGCAATAAGCAGTCGTGAAATGATGAGAGCCGCCAAATTGTTTGCGAAGTTGGTCCACGAGCTGGTTCTTGAAGTGAGTTCCCCGGTCGGATATCCATTGGGTCACAGGTCCAAACCGCTTGAACCAATCCAACAGGCCTCGGCAAGCTTCTTCCACAGTAGCCGCCATGCAGCAGATAAGCTCCACATAACCACTCATGTCGTCCTTCAGAACCAGTACGTATCTGGCGCCCGTGTTGCTTTCAGGCAATGTCAAGAAGTCGAAGTGGAGAATCTCGTTGGGGGCTGTGGCATGCATCGCTGGCCCAAAGGGACGTGGCACCACTCGGCTTCCCACCACCATGCAGTGCAGGCACCCACGCACAAATGCTTGGACATCCTTCTCTAGCGTCGGCCAGAAGAAGATGTCGGCCAGAGTCTTTGTCGTCACAGGCTCGCCACGATGACCGCTTAATCCCGCATGCGCGACCACACACAGCCGCTTTGGAGGTCGACAGCCGAAGCCGGCACCCAAATCCGCTTTGTAGGCGTGAGATAGATCTCTCGTTCCTCACTCCATTGACAGTCTGACACCAAGCCATCAGAAAGACGAGCGGCAAGTTCGCGATTCTGTTCGGCCACGAGTTCTTCATGTCGTGGCCAGATGAACGTCTCGTCTTGCAGCGGCGAAACGCGGTCGACCACTAGGAGAGCGCTCATTCTTGCCGGCGGCCCCTCTGAGCGCGGACTGGCTCCCCAGCGGGAAAGTAGGTCTCCCCACACGTTTTTTTCTCCACTCACATGTTCGATAATGTAGCTGAACATGGTCAGAGTCATTGCCCAACGCTGAAGTCGATCCACTTGATGCCGAGCCAACGCGCTGTTTACCGCCAGCGGGTCAAAGATGTACTGGAGGTTCCGATGATCCGTGAAGATACGGAACCCGTGCGGGCGCAGTAGCAGATACATGAGCCGTTTGAACGCGGCCACAATTGCATATGCTTCCTTGTCAATGATTGCCCATCGGGACGATGCTCCAGTAAAACGCCCGCTAAGGAATGCGAGTGGCTCATGATGTTGTTCGTCAAGCTCCAGGCAGAGATCCGACGGCGGGATCTGTGTCACCACCGCCCCCCAATGGGTCTGGGAGGCGTCGGTGAACACGCATACTTCCCATTCAGCCTTTGGGTGGACCAGGGATACCATCTGCAGCAGAGCAGTTTTCACAGCGGCCAACGAGCGCTCGTGCTGCTCGTTCCACCCCACCGAGGCAAGCATCACTCGCTGGAGTTGCGTCTTTTTCCGGCTACGGGCCACCACAGCGGCCGCCTCGAGCACCTCGTAGAGGGGCGCCGCCAGCGCGCTGTATTCAGGCAGACTGTTGCGCATCCAATTCACCGCGCAGACGAATTGTTGGAGCTCCCCCGCTGATGTTGGTGTTGGCACGTCAACCAACCCAGCGATGCGATCCGGGCTGTGACGCACACCGATCGCCGAAATCATTTTACCACACTACTGCGCTTCCCGGGTGAAGAAGCAGCATTTGAGGGGGTGGAGCTTTAGGCCGTGCACAGACTCAACACCTCCTTCAATACGCGCATCAGCTCGGTCGGAGACGCTGCGTGGCCCAGAATGTCGTCGAGCCACGCAAGTACTTTCTTCGAAAGGAGCGGTCCAAATATCATTTCCACTACTCCCTGGCAGTACGCCACCGCATCAGTGCATCCCATCAGTACTCGTGTAGGAGTGAACATCCCGCGATTGGTCATGATGGTGTACAGTTCCTGCGAGTCCGGATGCAGCGGTAGCTGCCAGTATCCTCGCCACCAGTCAATACCGAAAAACACCTCAGCTCCTTCTACCTCGGCGAGGTCCTACTCCAGGTCCGGCATGGGCCATGGCATTGGTTCCGTGAGGGCATTGACAGCGCGGGTGTCTACCGTCATCCGATAATCACCTGGCGGATGGGTGTGCGCGTTCACTGTCACGCGGTAAGTTCCTGGCGGACGCTTGTCCACAATGCGTGGCGCCGATGCCCAGCGACTGCGATGATTTTCCTTGACCAGCCCATGATCGAGCAGCTCCTTTATATGCGCATCCAGATATTTTTGTGCGCCGGAGGGTAGCGGCGAGACTTCGCCTTCACCGGGCGAGCTCCCTCCTTCAAACGAACTCGGAACGGCGGTACACGAACCGGCGGGTCGTTGCCGAATGAGAGGCGAAACACATCTACGTATCGAAACAGCAGTTCACGGAGCTGCTCTCCCTCTGCGGAATGCAAGCCCTGGTCCAGTGCTTCTTGTACCTTGAGAGATAGGGCTTCCTGGACCGCACTCGTTGTTGTCGCCGCCAGGTGTGGCGACGTAAAGAGTTCGTCAATCTCATCGCTCTGGTCCTGCTCACTGGGTTCACACAAGGCCCGCTCCATCAGCGCCTGCATCCGCACCAGGGGGGTGGGTACCGCATCTGGTTCGCTAGTCGTTGCCGAATCCGTAAGGCAGTATTCCTCGCGACGACCTCTCGCAGCCGCCAACAACCCGTTCGTCGAATACCCCAGTCGTCTCACGACCGGCCTGCCGATCGTCAGGGACAGACTCGTGTCCTGTTCGTGCACCCAACATTCCAGGTTTCTCAACAATAATGGGCCCGCTGACGTATCGAGGGAGACTCCACTCAGACGAATCTTGCGAGTAACAATGATCTTCGCGTCCCCGACTGGCGACAGAGTAGTCGTAGCCTGACTGATCATGAGGAATGCACCCGATTTCTCCAAGGCTTGCACCACGCCAGAGCTCACTAGCGATGCGTTGGCGCCGCTGTCCAGTAAGGTCGCGTGAACAGTCAGCCCTTCAATATTTGCAGCTGTTGCTCCCGTTTCATCTTCCACAGGCGCCCGTGCACTGCGCCCAGTATCAGTCCCAAGCGTAGCTGGCACGGTCACCTTATCCATACGCGTAACACGGGGCGGGGCACTAGCCTGTCGTGCAGCCAGAAGTGTTTCTACCTCCCCGGGTCGCACATCCGGGCACTGACGCACCAAGTGCTCAGTTGAGTTACACTTCAGGCAGCTTAGTCGAGGGCGAGTCGCCGTTTGGGGCTTGGGCGCCTCTGATTTCGACGCAGTGTTCGTGCGAGCCGCCGTTGGTTTGTGGTTCCCCCCATCGGGCGGCCGCTGCTTGTGCTCGCTGGACTTATTCGCAGGCTTCACGCTTGGCTTGGCTGGCACCGGCACGGGTTGCCAAACGAGGTAGGCTCGTAACTGGTCGAGGCTCCAGCCATAGCAGAGAACAATGTCGGATTTGAACCGCTTGTGTTGCGAATACTCCAAACGTTTCAGTATCGCTTCACGAAAATCCGTAGGCTCCAACGCATCCACAAAATACTTCACCCCCTTCTTCTGTTCTTGTGCCATCAGCACCTGCTCCATGTTGTGCTCGTCGAGGATGCGATGCATATCCGACCGCAATTGACCCATTCGGGACATCGCGTCTGGCAGTGCCGTCTTCATCTTCAGCTGCTTCATCGCCAAATCAACTGTCGTGTAGTCCTCGAGCTCTGGTTCCAGAGCTTGACGGAAATAGGCGATCCATTCGTCCTCCGTGACATGGTTCGGATCTTTTCGGAGTTCATACATGCAGATCAACCTGCACGTGCGCTCCTCGATACACCCACTGACAGGCATAACGAACGGCCGACTGAACGCCGTGTCGAACGCGCTTAACGCATGAACGTAGGTCTCATAAGCTCGCATGAACTCACGTCGTGACTTCATTGTGCTACCCGAATAGCGCGGTGCTGACGGCAGCGACGGCGCGTTCGTGATCCGCAATTGCGCGTCGTGCGTTGCTTGCATCAGTGACACCGTCGCCATGGTTACGTCGTCGTCCATAGCGCGCCCGTCACCTCCGGCAGGCGACGACCCCTGCGTCGTAGCAAAGGGCCCAGTCCACACATGCCGGCGTTGCCTATCCAGGCCGTGGGCACCTCGAAATACAGCGGATCCTCCCGGCGGTGTCTCGAGCGTGCCAGACGATGCTGGAAGCGGCCTCGGAACCTCAATCCTCAAATTGGATAGGTATTGCTCCGTGTCGTCTCCCTCCATCGTCGTGTTGAGTCGAAATCGATCGAAAAGTTAACTTTGTTCTGTCACCGGCCTCGTCGTGGCCGGCGCTCCTCAGCAAGTGCGCACTGCCGAGAAAATATCAAACTGAATATGTATTGTCCGCCTACGTTGGTTCCCTAAATGCCCATGCCCTGCTGAGACCTCACAACTCATATCTCACATCTCACATCTCACATCTCGCATCTCACATCTTGGTATGAGACTCATAACCAGAACTCTCCATGGGGGACACACTGGGCCACTCTGCGCCGCGAGCACAGATCCGATATCAACTGGGCTGGTGATGGCGACGTCAGCGCTGCACGGGGAGGTCATCTGGAAATACTGAAGTATCTCTATGATAAACAACTAGTCAGCGGCAGCAAGCAGTCTCTCATGGATGAGGCCGCCAGAAGTGGATTCCTCGACATAGTGCAGTGACTTCACGCCCATTCCGACGAAACATGCACGAAGAACGCCATGGATTGGGCTGCCGAATGCGGTCATCTCGAGGTTGTCCAGCGGCTCCATGAGAACCATAGTGAAGAGTGCACGTCAGCTGTCATGCATCTGGCGGCTGCGAATGACTATGTTGCGATTCAGTCCGTCGCCAAGCCTCCACAGTCAGCAAGTTCCTCTGCTGTACACTGGGAGGGCTGCCTTGGTCCTTGAGACTCCTTCTCGCCTTTGCGTGCGTGTCTTCTTTTGCTGCTGGAACGGTGAGTCTTGTGTGTGTGTGGTTTTTCACCGCTTGTCGGCTTGCTGGTATTTTGTGAACTGAGTTAAACTCCTATCCTTACTTTCTGTTTCCTACAGCTACTCCTAGATCATGCAGGCGGAGGTGTTCGGCCTTCCGGAACTTCTCCGCTTCACTTGTCGCCGTGGCTGCTTCCGAGCCACTCGATCCTTCTCCTGGTTCTCCTCGTCGCAGTGCACCTGCCACATGAACGCTCTC
Source organism: Nothophytophthora sp. Chile5 (assembly GCA_001712635.2). Classification (NCBI taxonomy): domain Eukaryota; phylum Oomycota; class Peronosporomycetes; order Peronosporales; family Peronosporaceae; genus Nothophytophthora; species Nothophytophthora sp. Chile5. Next base: position 10,522 of record MBAC02003396.1, on the reverse strand, counting down.
CTGGTGTCGTCACTCCGGGACGCGCCCCATGACAATTGTCGTTTCCCATTGTCATCGGCGCTCTCAACCGTTGTCCACCAACATTCGTATTCGGCGACCAGCACTCTGGTCACGGCTGCTGGAGATCTTGCTTGCTGCAATCTCATTAGTGCGTCGCACTCCAACAGACTACATGGCCGTTGTGAAGTGGCTGCATGCGAATCGAAGTGAAGGTTGCCAGGATCTGACACTGAGCGTGGCTGCTGAACACGGTCGTTCGGAACTGGTGCAGTGGCTGTACGACAACCTCCACAATAAATGGTATACTCCCCAAGCCATGAATGCAGCGGCCACGCGAGGTTACTTGGACGTCGTGCAGTGGCTTCATGGTAATCGGAGCGACGGATGCACTTTTGATGCAGTGAATAGCGCCGCAGGGAACGCCCATCTTGAGGTTGCCAAGTTGCTCTATGAGAACCGGAACGAAGGGTGCACGAGGAGTGTGATGGTCAAAGCTGCGGCCAATTGTCCCCTGTCCTGTCAGACAGGTGTTCTACGGGACCCGGTGTCCTGCGCCCGCCGGCCTCGCCTAGGGAACAGGGATGAGTCCCGTCCGACGTCTCTCGAACCGTCCGAGATTTCCCGCTGGACCGTCCCGCGGGGACCGGGACCCGCATGCTGACCATCTGGGGTTTCAAGGCGGCTTGGTTGAGACCGCGCCGAGGACGGAAGGGTGGTACGTCGGGGACTCAGAACGGAGAATGGCCGGCCGGACAAACATGCATTTTAGGATTCAGTCGTGGTTTTACCTCTAACAACGCGGAACAAGTTTGGTTTTCTTCATTTATTTGGATCCCCATCGTGCAGCGCCTACATACCTCTATAACATCGCTCTCTCTGAAGGCCTAGATACATAAGGTCCCGGATTGATTGCGACACAACGGTCATCTGGAAATTGTGCAGTTGCTCCACCAGAATCGCCGCTTCTGTGAAGGCCATGGACGGTGCGGCTGACCATGGCGACTAAAAAATGGTAAAGTGGCTGCACGAGAATCGAAGCGAAGGATGCAGCAAGAGGGCGATGAACTATGCAGCGTTGCACAACCATCTTAAGGTGGTGAAGTGGCAGTGCCGAAACCGCTCCGAAGGCTGCACGTCCGATGCCATCCACGGTGCTATTAGAAAGGGTCTTTTGGATGTCGCCGTGTTCCTGCATGCTGAACGCCCCGAGAGCCGACGATTTGAAACGAGATTCCCACTCCTCAGGTGGCGGAATGGGTGCTTGAGCACTTCCCACAGGAGTTCAAAACATGAGTTTTGAATGTGGAGTCAGGCGACTGGTATTTCGGCGACTGGATGGAAAGAACAAGCCAGATCGCAGGCTAAATGGCTTCACGATCCGAGTTCAAGCTGTGGTTGGGTCCGAACAAGCTGAGAGAGCTTGCTTGACACAGAGAAATTGGAAATGACGTCTAGAGTCGGCAATCGAACCCCACCCGAGTTTGAGCTAACGTTAAGCTTAACTCCTGCAGAGGTGGTCGAACTGACATCGAGACAGAAAACTGAACCTCCATGCTCCGCCCGTCCCTATACGGGTGCTACGATTCACTTCGAGCGCATTTAATTCGTGCTGTGAGCTTGGTGTCTCCACTCACGCTGACATGGCATGGACAAAACTGATCACCTTAATCCTTTGTGTCCATGCCATGCCGAAGTTGTTGAATCCAGGGAGGCAAGTCGCGTCCTTGTGAGGCGGTCGGCGGGTCTGACTATGCTGACTCGCTGTCCACGCGGCTGGTGATGTGGTCAACAAGTGTACAGGGCTGACTAGGCTGGCACCCTGATTGAGGAGACCTAATACGTCCCCCTTGGCAACGACTGCGTACAAAGAAAGCTGAATGGAGGTGCCAAGCTCGGCGCCAGTGTTGGGTTGCAAGACGGTGTTGGCAGTGGCTGTGTTGGTTGAAGCCTCCAAACTTGGAATGTGTTTGGCTTTAACTTGGAGCCAAGTTAAAGCCAAACACATTCCATGAAAAGTAAAGTATACATGTCCATATTTAGCAGATTCGAATTGCCCAAATCTTAGCTCGTTCCAGTATTTTTTGTGAAACATAAAAGTCGTACCAGTAAAATACCAACCGAACACTGGCAACTTTACCGGGCTGTCCCCTCCCAACGACGCGCCGACATTCCGTCTGTCGACTTAGCCGTCCCTCGCTCTCTTCCCAGCCAATCACATCACCGTGCCACATGTGTACCATTATCCCTCCAATACTAGCCTCTCTTTTTCGAAACGCCCAAACCACCCAAGCACCTCCAAGAGCGCCGCCCACCACCAAACCAACCAAAGACATCGCAGTTCTCGGTATCTGCTCCGCTTCTCGTCGCTTCCAGGCCCGTTACAATGCTGGCCATGGCACCTCCGGTCGCGGAGGTGGCGGCGACCAACACCCACGCACATCCGCCCGTTTCTCCGGCCTTGAAACCCGTCGGAACGGCTTCAAACGGTGTCGGAACGGCCGCAAACGACTCCGCAGCCACTTCCTTCTCGTTCCAGGCGCAATGCAAGTCGGCCGTGGCGCTAGTGAACGAGCGACGCATCGAGTTTGTCCGTGCACGCAACGTGCGCGTCATCGGGCGTCTGGATGAGCCTCTGAACAAGGCGGAGAAGCAACAGAAGGCGACGAAAGAACTGGTGGCGGCCGAGACGGTGGAGCGACTGCTGGATTGGCAACGCTCCAAGAAGATCGGGCCGGGCTTCGCGAATCTGGGCAACACGTGCTACTTGAACTCCGTGCTGCAGTGTCTGTCGTACACGCCGAGTTTCGCTCAGTTCCTGCTGGATCCGGACGTGTTCGCCGCCTTTAATGGCGGTAGTTTGCCTTCCAACGCCATAAATAACAAGCTTATGGGCAAGAAAAGTGGACATCACGCTCTGAATGCTGGCACTGGCGGGTTTTGCAGCGTTCGCGCCATGTCGCGCCTGCTGCAGTCTGTGCACGGCAGCAATCCGGTGCGTGTGGTGCAGCCGAAGGAGCTGGTGATGAACGTGCGTCACATCTCCAAGAGCTTCCGGATCGGCCGACAGGAGGACTCGCACGAGTTCTTCCGCTTGCTGCTGGACTCCATGCAGCGCTCGTGTCTCCGCAAGGCCCACATCAAGAGCGAGAACCACGTGGCAGCGCCCACGACCTTCGTGCATCGCGTGTTCGGCGGCAAACTCAAGAATTCGCTTAAATGCGCCAAGTGCAGTTTCGTTTCGGAGCGATTGGACGACTTCCTGGACTTGTCACTGGAGATTTCACACGGTGTGAAGAGCGTCAAGGGCGCGCTGCGTCACTTCACGGCTGTGGAGACGCTGGACGACCGCAATGCCTGGAAATGCTCGAGTTGCGGGAAGCCCAGTCGCGCCGAGAAGGGCCTGACGATCGACTCGGCTCCTAATGTACTCATGATCCAGCTCAAACGGTTCGACGTCATGTCCGGCAAGATCAAACGCCACGTGGAGTTCCCCCAGTTGCTGGACATCGCGTCAGGTATGAGCAAGACCAGTGAAGACCGACGTCGTGGTCGCACTAAGTACGAATTGCATGCGGTGCTGGTCCACGCTGGCTTCTCCACGGATTGTGGCCACTACTACGCCTTCGTGAAAGGCTCGTCGGGTCAATGGTACGAGATGAACGACGACACGGTGCGGTGGGTGAGTCTGGACACGGTGCTGCAGCAGAAGGCCTACATGCTCTTCTACTCGCGAGTGCTGCCGCTGTCGGAGCGACCCAAACCGAAGGCCAAGGAGGAGGACGAGGTGAAGGTCATGGCAGCGGTGAAGCCGGCGAAGCAGGAGGAGATGCCTGCGAAGGTCTCGACTGCAGCAAAGCCCGTCGTGCTGGCCAAGACCAAGGAGCTGGACATGAATGGGTTCCTGGCGAGTCTCAAGACGGCTGTGACGACGGAGAACCGTCCTGCTGAGAAGCCGGAGGTCGTGAAGGTCAATGGGGTAGCAAAGCCAGCGACTCGACCGGCTTCGTCCGGTATGAAGAAGCGCCAGACCGTCGTGACGTTCCAGGTGACGGTGTCTTCCTCGCCGTCTGGCGCGTTGTCGCCACCTCGCTACCGTCTGAAACGGTCCTTAACGCCAGCTTTCAGCGGACATGTTGGGCGGCTGTACAAGTTCCGACCGGTTTCCTGGCGACTATCGTCGCCGCTCTCGATGACTCGAGCTGTAGAGGAGACCTCGTCGGACGCCACGCCTTCAATGGCTGCTGCTGTCGACGCAGCAGCGTCTTCAGCGACCTCAGCATCGTCGATTCCTGCCGCGACGCGACCGTCCCGCATGCCGTTCGACCCGCGCCACATCAAAAACGTGGGCGTCCGCAATGCGGCTCTGTTCGGCCGCGAAGTGGACAAGTGGACGGGCGAGACGGACGTGGAGTCCTCGGAGACAGCGAGCGGCAGCGACGTCGCGTCCCACGAGCCGACGGCGGAGCGTGAACTGGCGGCCAAGCACGACCGCGTGCTGAATGCGCTCAAGCAGGAGGAGTGGAAGCACCGCAACGCCGGACGACAGGATTACTGGGACGAGTCGCTCGACACGGGCAAGATGAAGAAGGTGAAGAAGCGCAAAGAGTTCGTGCCGAACGAAGGCCGCAAGAACGCCTTCCAGACCGCCTTGCTGCGTAAGAAGAAGGAGGCTAAGCGACAGCGCATGGCCTGAGGTCAGGAGTAGGAAAGCCCCAGTAGAGGGAGAGAGAGGAGCGATCGAGTGATTCACATACGAAAACGTTGTCTAAAGCCACTTGAAGGCGAAGAGTTTCGCTGCTGAAACCACTCGGCGACTGTTGTTTTCCAGGCGAAGAGGTGCCTCGGCTCCGTCCTCAGGAAGCGAAGCCATCGACCGGCGTCCAATGGAAATTGACGACCCGGAGACCGCTCTCGGCGACGACGAGGCTTGTCGCGAGCAGCCAGAGCAGCAGGAACAGCCGGAGGTCTCCACGGACGAAGCTGTAGTCGCGGAGGAGCCGGCTTCACCCGAAGAGAATGGCGGGAACGACCGTGAGGACGAGGACGCGTCGGGTCAATCGCCGGCGACTCCCTCTGAAATGGCAATGGAGGAGTTCCGACGGGCCGCTTCGACTCAACTGGAGAGCGGCGAGAGTGTCTCTCCATCGTCGGATCTGACGCGAGACGGAGAGTTCTCGCTGCTCGTGGTGCTGCAGCCCGATAATGTGCGGCACCACGTGACCGTCACGTCGGAAACGACGCTCGAAGCGCTCCGAGAGATGCTGTGCAGGGATCTACAGCTGGATGCCGAGCGCGTGAGCTTCCCGGACTTGCGTGGGGCTCGTGCAATAGGCCAGAAGGAGGCCGAGCTGCCGCTCTCTGCCTATGGTTTGTATAGCAACAGCGAGAGCGAGTGCGTGTTGGAGGCCTTCGTGGCCAGACCGCCAGTCACCAGCGACTACGTCATGCCGGATCGGATCCAAGTCCAGCTCTACAACGGTGAGCTCTTCCTTCGCTCCTTCTCTAGCGACGTCTTCCTGCCTATGGCTTACAGTTGTGTGGGGATGTAGAGGAGACGGAGAGCTCCACGCTCATCGTCGTGGAGATCGACAAGTTCACAGGCCACAAGCCATATCTGGGCGGCTTCAAGCACCGGAAAACCCAGCAGATCTTCCACCACGCGTCCACCCAGGTAGGTTGTTACCCCAACTGGCCCGAATCGAAGGATCTCACGGGTCCTAATGACTGCTATATGGCTGGATCTAGACCCTCTTATCTCGAGCGCGACGCAACATGGGGCCACCTCGGTCTCACCGCGAAACGCAGACGCAGGAGCTCATGACGCGGTCACTGCAGACAAAGCGCGAGTCAGGGACGCAGATGACGCGCCGCGACTTGAAGCTGGACGACTCGTGCAGTCGCCACGTGAGTGCACGCCCCTACTTCGACTCGTATCAACTGGACAGTCTGCGCGAAGACTCGGTGCTGCTGCTACAGCGTCATTGGCGCGGGTTCCGAGCGCGTTTGTACGTGTTCAACATCCGTGAGCAGCGCCGTCGCGTCGCGTTCCTGGCGGCGGTCGAAGAGCAGGAGGACGAAACGGAGGACGCCAGTCGCCAGCGTCGCGAAGTCAACCGGCGCATGAATCCCAAGACCGTCAGCGACTTCGAAGTGCTGTACAACGAACTGGACAAGTGGCGACAAGTAGAAGGCCGCAAAGTGCGGGAGCAACGCGATTTGAATCCAAGCGAACGACAGCAAGCGTTGGACGCCATCCTGGCCAAGGAGACCAAGCTGCTGCAGACCATTGACCGTCTCAAGCTCACAGCCACGGATTCGAACCGCAAGCAACGCGTGGAGTCCATGCTGCAGTTCATGGCTCGCCCGAAGCAGTGGCAGATGAGCGACGGCGGCGTCAAGGAGGTGCACACGCCCTTCACGGTGCGCGCCAAGGAGCTCATGGACCTGCATCATGGCCTGCGGACCCCGCTGGGCTCGGTGGACGAGCGATTGGACATGCTGCTGCATGTCAAGTGGACGGCGCAGGAGTTCGACTGCGCACTCACGAGAGAACTCGTGGAACTCATCGACCGCGAAGCAGACATGTTGAGTCGCGGCCGCAAGGAGAAGAGCCTCGAAGGGCTACGCAAACGACTCGCTAACCTCTTCCTCCAGTTCATCGAGACGCCCGAGTTCAACCCGGAGGCTGCTGCGCTTAAACACGCTCAGACTCAGTAACCAGGTCCAATCGAGACGCTCCTTCGTCTTCATTCCGCTGTGTAGCCATGTTTCCATGTTGGCTCCCCTGTCTAAACGAATCGTATCCCTCTACAAGCTGGATCCTTCGATATCTATCGCGATACACAGGTTTCGATTGAGTTACCTTCGCGTAACATGTTTTAGATCGGACGACATTTCACATCGGGAAGAGGCGGATTCGAAACCAAGCGAGCAGCTCCGAAGCACGATGGTGCGGTGCTGCTCGGCGGCTCTACGGTCTCCTATATCTCCTATTGCTGGCGGTGAGGCGTACTTATGTGAGTTGTGTACGTGTGTGCGCTGTTGCTAGCCGGGCTATGAAGCGGAGGAGACGATCAAGCGCATCAAGAGCCACAAGGGCGTGCAGGCCGTGCTCATCGTGAACCAGGAGGGCGTGCCTATCTACTCGAGCACAAGCGACGAGGAGTTCGCCCTGGACCACGCGGCGCTCATCTCGCAGCTGGCGGCCAAGGCCAAGTCCACCATCCGCACGCTGGACCCCACCAACGACATGACGTTCCTGCGGATCCGCTCCAAGAAGCACGAGATCATGATCGCCCCTGGTACGGCAGACTGGATCATTGTGGGATTACTCGCTACCTTGCTGACGAATGTACTGGACGCGTTTTGCTGTGTGTTGTTTGCTGAGAATAGACAAGGAGTACGCGCTGATTGTGATCCAGAACCCGAATCCGGGCGCCGAAGGGGACACGGCCGACAGCAACAATTGAGCAATTGATATGGAGGTGGGGCGGACGCTAGCTATATATGAGCACTTTCTTGCCATTTTGGCATCCGAATGCAGTTGTCATGACATTGCTAAGAGCAAGGAACACGGGACTGTGAGAAGCGCAGCATGGATTCGCATGGGAGGCAATCAAGCCTGACGACGGACCATGGGCGATGATCCAAAACCTGACGTAAAGCATAGTTCACGGGTTACATTATGTTTTTTCGTAAATTCTTAAGGTTACATTGGCCTCGTCATGAAATACAGGCCAAATCCTGCTACTAGTATCTGATTGGTTCATATTCAGTCCTACCTCGCAACCATGCACTAAACTGCTTTCGCCCTTCCTCAAGATCTCAAAAAGCGCCAGAAACATCTCCTGAGGTGCCGAGTCGCACGCGCGCCAGCCGACTCGCCGGCGCACTGCTTCGCAAGTTGACAGACAGCAAGACGTTGTGCGGATGGAGACACCCGCTAACCAATCGGCTCTGTGGATTCTGGATGTGGAAGTTTTGATTGGCAAGAGGAAAATAAATCCCGGGTCCGTTATTTATGGTACGAAATCTTGAAAAGTGCATAATTTCCGCCAGATATTTGGATATTTGGAAGAAAAATGGGCGGCAGCAACGCATAACAAAGACGCCACTCACAACAGCAACTCCCGAGCCAAAGAGAATCCAAACATCAAGCAGCGTCTTGCCCCGCCCCATGCCGCCCCGCACGCCCCGCAGCTCGCTCAAGAAGCACGACGTGGCCGCCGAGTCCCGCGCCTCCAAGGCGCAGCGCCACCGCTCCACCACGCAGGTGCGCAAGGACAAGCGCCGCGCGGCCGTGCAGACCAAGCGGCGCCGCCTCATGTCGGCGGAGGAGCCGCCGCTCACGGGTCGCGACATCGGCGAGCTGGTGCAGATCCTGGCCGACACCACGAACGCGTCGGCCGCTAAGCACCAGGCGCGCTTCGAGGTGCTGAAGGAGATCCGCGTGCTGCTGGCCACGCACGAGCGCGACTACGACTTGGTGGAGCAGATCATCGAGTCCGGGGTACGTTGCTGCATCATGGGTCCGATTGAAACGGTCTCCTTGAAGCAATATTGCGCGTATACAAGGCGTTGAAAAGGATATAAGTTGAGACTTACATCCGGACGGAACTAACTTTGACATGATACGTTAGATTGTGCCGGTGATGGTGACGCTGCTGAACTCGGCGTCACCGCTGGCTAGCGCCACACGCACGGGCGGTGAGGTGTACCGAGAGATCCTGTGGTGTCTGACCAACATCGCCAGCGGCCAGTACGAGCACACGAAGCTGGTGTTGCCGGCGGTGCCGCGTCTGCTGCAGTTCCTGGAAGGCGCCAACCACTCGCTGGCCGAGCACGCCGCCTGGGTGCTGGGCAACATCGCCGCGGACTGCGAGGAGTTCCGCCAGCAGCTGATCGCCAATGGGGCCGTGGTGCCGCTGGTGAAGCAGCTAAGCAACCCCAGCGAGAAGGAACTGGCCAAGACCAGCGCCTGGGCGCTGTCCAACTTGGCCCGTGGCTTCGAGACTCCAGCCAAACCCTTCGTGAACGCCGGTATCGTTCCGGTGGTGGTCAAGGGACTGACGCAGCCCAGTTCGGCTGCGACTTTCAGTGAAGACATCGTGGTGGAAGTCGCGTGGCTGCTGAGTTTCCTCACTGCTCGAGAGGAAGAGTATCTGAAGCTCATGCTGGAGAACGGACTCGTGGAGCTCTTGCTGCCCTATTTCTCCACGAGCAACGAGCTGCTGCTCACTCCCATCCTGCGTGTGTTTGGCAACATTTGTTGCGGCTCTCCTGACCACCACACAGATGAGTGGCAGATGCCGTACATTCGTCGTCTGTTGACGACAGACTCGGTGTTCCTGCCCAAGCTGCGCGAGTTCTTGCAGCCTGCCGTGGCAGCGGAGCAGAAGTCTCTGGCCTCCGAAGCCGCTTGGGTGATCTCCAACCTGGCAGCTCTGGATGCGCAGGTGGTGGAGCTGCTTATGCAGGCGCAATTGCTGCCGTTGCTGGGTCAGCAATTCCACGACGGCAGCTTTGAGGTGCGTCGCGAAGTGGCGTTCGCCCTCACGAACATCGCGCTCACGAGTGCCGCGCACTTGGTGCAGGTCATGGCACTGGACGTGCTCAAGGGCTTCTTGCAGATGCTGACGGCGGCCGACGTGGCCATCGTGGGCAACTCGTTGCGCTTTATCGAGAACGTATTGCGCGTGGCACCGCGAGGCGTCGCGATCGTCGAAGGGAACGAAGGCATTGACGCGTTGGAAACCGTGCAGTTCGAGAGCGGCGAAGAGCACCTGTCCAAGTGGGCGGCGGCACTGGTCAACGAGTTTTACGGGGAGAACTACGGCGTGAACTCTCCGCCGAACGCCGGTGGTGCGCCTGCTGGCTTTGGGGCGGATTTCTCGGCCATGGAGGGTGTCCAGATGCCGTTCGGGGCTAATGGCGCTGCTCCACAGGCAGCAGCAGCTCCAGGTCCGGGCGGACGAGGTCGCGGGGCGCATATGACGACACCTGCGTGGAAGAAATAACAAGGATCGCAACCACGGACGCTAGGCGTGTCTTAGTCTGTCACGACTGAGTTAACGAGACAAGGAAGCAAGAAGCAACACCTGCCATTAGCGCTGCACTAAGCAAAAATAAAAACGAAAAAATCTTTATATAAAAGTAAAGTGTTCCCCATTAAGAATCTCTCTTCATCTCGCTTAGTTGTCGAGTTCGTCCTTGGCCTGGTAGAAGGGAAAGTCGTTGTAGCCCTTGCCGCCCAGCGCCGAGTTGTAGAACACTTCGTGGCTCGCCAGCGGGTTCAGTGGCCAGTCGTTCTGGAACCGCTCCGCCAGGTCCGGGTTCGAGATGTACAGTCGTCCGAAGCCCACCAGGTCCGCCGATCCGCGATGTCCCGCGTGTAGCTGTTGTTGGCCATGACGACGCCCTTGAACGCCTGCTTGGCGTCGAGCGCCGTGGTGTGACGGCACTTGTCCGTGTATCCGAAGCCGAAGCCGTCCAGGATCGCCAGGTACCCCAAGCCGTGGGTACT
>MBAC02003390.1:0-14031 GCA_001712635.2 Nothophytophthora sp. Chile5 | reverse complement strand
CGACAATAAACACATGCCTGCAAATGCAAATGCAAATGCAAATGCAAATGCAAATGCAAATGCAAATGCAAATGCAAATGCAAATGCAAATGCAAATGCAAATGCAAATGCAAATGCAAATGCTTGTTTTCGTGGTGTTCATTGCAGTGCAACAACGTCCGGATAACCCAAGTTTGCCATTTCATCACAACCAGGCGACGGGTCGTATCAGATCGGGTCGGAGATTGCCGGAGGCGTATCTTGGATCCGACCAACTGTCGCCAGGGGCACATCGGACTCGGATGTGGCTCTGACGCTGGCCTTCAGCCCAGATGGTGTCAAAGGCGGACGTCGACCTCTGCCAGTCGCTTTGCCTGTCAACGGATTGGCCTCCAGTCGCTGGAGCCACAAAGAAACCCGCGCTTGGCCGGTTCACTGGCTCCATGATATCGACGGAAGCCAAGAAGTTCAGACTCGGCACGACCTGTCCCAGCCCCCAAAATAGCAGCCAGCCGTCTGCGACTTTCGGCGGGCCCTTCGTCGACCAAGTAAGTGCTCACCCAGAACTCAAACTCGAACGCGCCGGCGCACATGTCAAATCTTCAGGACGTTACTGCGTCGGGCTGCTTGGGTGCGTGCGTCGAGAGGGTGCGCAGGGTCGCCTTCTGGTTGTCGACGTCCCACCCACCACCGCCGCACCATAATCGCCTCGCCGAAATGCGAGAGCATCGTATTTTGGGTTCCCTGTCACAGGATGGCGTATTGCTGGCAATCCGTCCCCAGCTGTGTTCATTTCGCCATGCGTGGTTTCGCCATCTGATCAGCCCAAAATAAGCATTGTTGTCCCAGTCGAGTCAACGTGGCAGGCTCCTCCCCGTTCCGCCAGGATCCTGATTTCCTCCACCCGATCATGTCGCCGCGATTCTCCCTGCCACCAGCTGTTTCGCTGTCTTACGGGCATCACAGGACGCGACTCCACCTTTTCATACGCCAGAAACTGCGCGTCATGTCCAATTCTCGCAGTCCCCCACCTTTCACAGTTCTGCTTTCGCCCAAAATAACGTAACTACTCTTCGCCTTATTGATCAACTGTAACAAGATATCGAGGTACACGTCCACTCTTTTGTAAAGTGCACAAGTGACAACCCCACGACCGCGGGGGCATCTTCGCCATGACAGATGCGGAGCCATCTGCCCCTTGCGTGCAGCTGACGCGCGAGCGATGACCAGAGCTCCGCGAGAGCCAAAGGAGCGCGAAGGAGGTCTCTGCGAGCCACCTCCGAGTCGCAATGACGGGGTGGGACCCCTCCAAGCCTTCGTGTCGATAGTCAAAGCTGCTCGAGCTGAAACCCATTGACCACAGCGCAATTTGCCCCGCTTCGACCACTTGCTCGCCTTCCTCCCTTCAGATTCCAAGCATGTTGCGCTCTCTGCTTTGGCTGGGCGCTGCTGCCGCGTCAGTGGCTGGAGCCTCCGTCCTCACCGCCGGCTCGAGCGAACTGGAGGTCATGGCGACTGTGCAAGCCCAAGGATCTCAGACGTCGACCCCGAGCAGCGCATCCACCGCCAGCTCCACGGCTTCCAGCAGCTCCACACACGTCCAGTACAGCATCCGCAGCGGAGACACCACCAGCAAAGGCGTGAACCTCGGCTCGTGGCTCGTGGCGGAGCACTGGATGACCAGCTCCGCCGACTTCTGGACGGGAGCCGTGAACGCCTCCAACGGCGAGTACACAGCCATCGCCGAGGCCACCGACCCGGACACCATCCGCTCGAACCTGGAGAACCACCACTCCACCTTCATCACCGAGAGCGACATCGCCGACATCGCCGCCGTGGGGATCAACACTGTGCGCGTGCCCGTGGGCTTCTGGATCGTGGGCTTCGACCACGACGACCCGTCCGGCAAGGCCGAGTGGGAAGTCTACACGAACGGCACGCTCAAGTACCTGGACGCGCTGATCACAGACTGGGCCAAGACGTACAACGTGGCTGTGCTGCTGAGTCTCCACGCCGCCAAAGGCTCTCAGAACGGCGCCGACAACTCGTCGCCGTCGGTGTACGGCTCGGAATACTGGGCTGCATACACGGAGAACGTGAACAACACGATCACGATGGCGTCGTACTTGGCCGACCGATACAAAGACGAAGACGCCTTCCTCGGCATCGGGCTGCTGAACGAGCCTAACGGCGACACGACCACGGACGCGCTCTACGACTACTACGAGCGCGCGTATACTGCCATTCGCGAGACCGGCAATGACTGCGTGTTGAGTGTGGCGCCGCTACTATACGAGCAGTCGCCGGACGTCCTCACGGACTTCATGCTGGCGCCGGCGTACACCAACGTGTGGGTGGAGTGGCACCCGTACTTTGTATGGGGCTACGACGATGTGTCGGACGAGGACCTCGTGGAAACGTCGGTCAAGGTGGATTTCCAGGGCGACGTGACCCAGTGGAACGCTGTCTCCGGGCACAACCGGCTGTTCCTGGGCGAGTGGTGCTTCGCCACCAACGGCAAGTTCGAGGATAACGAGGAGCTGTTCTACCAGTTCGCTCAGGCGCAGACGGACGTGGCCAACCAGGCCGGGGGCGGCTGGACCTACTGGAGCTGGCGCATCTACGACGACGAAAGCGGCTCCAACATGTGGTCGCTGCGAGCGGTGCTGCGGGACGAGACGCTGAAAGAGATCCTGTTCCCGTCCAGCAGCGGCAGCTCGAGTGTCGTGGTCGGCTCGGCTTCCATTTCGGGTGACAGCTCCAGCGCTCAGCAGCAGCAGCAGCAGCAGCAAACGCGGACGCTGTAGGAAGGTGGTAGTCTGGATGTGTACGTGTAGAAACTCAGGGGTGATGGAGACTCAACGAATAAGCGATAGAAACATGATGATGTCGTCGAGGTCCCAAGCTTTTGCTGCCTTCTCTGTGGATCGCACGCCTTCCAGTAGCAGGGAGGAAGGGTGGTCGACGGTCAAGGCAACGGATGGGACTATTTCCAGCCTTCCGGAAGCCGCAACGGACCCATATTGGGGGTCGTTTCGCCTTTCAAATGGCTATTTCGACGCCTCTGCGGCTTCCCAGAGCCGCGCCATCTCAAGACTGGAGGCGACAGAGTCCAAGCCTCATTGAGGAGCCCGCGAGTTCATGCAACGCAACGCCCAAGTCTCCACCTCGCTGCTATTAATATGTTGATGCGGATGGAGAATGAGCGCACCAGCAAAGGTGCCTGGTCCGAAACGGAAGCTCCGAGTCGCTCGGGCGCTGCGTCGCATGGCTATATTAGTCGCCATACCACAGTCACGGCTGCTTTTCTCAAGTGGCGGTTGCATCCGCAGGCCAGAGATGGAGAGGGCAATCCCCTGTAGAACCTCGTCAACCTTCTCATTCTCCCTTTTCTCCGGTGCATCAGGCAGCTCCAGGCACTCACCGCAGCACCCGAACGACTCTCCTGGAGGGTTCCAACCCCATCCGCTTCTGCGATGGCGTCGCGCTTGAGCCGCAGCAGCGCTCGAATGCCTTCAAGCCGCTCCACTCAATGGCTGCTACTAGCTTCGCTCTTGGCGTTGAGCTTCCTCGCCTCGACGCAGGCGGTTGACCCGTCCACGGCACTCACGACCAAGTTGCGAGCCCGAGAATTCGACACTGCGCTGACCCAATATGGCGCTCAGAACGGTCTCGCCTCCCGCCGACTGGACACGCAGCAGGCAGCTTCGGCCCAAGCCAATGAGGTGGGCGCGAAGGTCCGCAAGGCCATCAAGCAGCTTCGCGGCGGCTCCGACAAGTTCTACAACGAGGTGATCACCGCCGTGAAGATCTATCTGTGCGAGAAGAAGGCCAGCAACAAGGTGCGGTTCGTGGACGAATCCGCTGAGAACGCCTACGTCTACGACAACGGCACGTGTGTGCTGCTGCCGATCACCCAGATGTCGGGCGATGAGGTCGTCAACGCCTACAAGCAAAAGCAATGTGAGGTGAAGCCCAATTGCTACTGGGGCCCTATCGAACCGGGCGACACCACCCGTCTCAAGGTATACGCCGAAGCAGACAGCACGATGGACAAGGCCGCAGCGGATGCTAAGATCAAGGACTGGCTCACGGGCATCGCCGGGTTTGCGATCCCCGGCGTGATCCTAAGTGTACTGAGCTTACTCACCATGATCTTCTTCCTCATCTGTCGTTGCTGCTGCAATCGCTGCGGCGGCCGCTCGCCACGGGAAGACGGGTACACCTGCATGCAGAAGTTCCTGCCGATCTTGTTCTTCCTGCTCTTCGCTGTCGGCGTGGTCGCCGTCTCAGCCGTAGCGCTGTTGTTTCGCGACACGATGCTCACGGCCGTGGACGACATGTTCAACGCCACGTCGGGCACGCTCACGAACGCCAGCGACTGGATCGTGGACCTGCGAACTCCCATGGAGAAGATCCGCGACAAGGTCGTGACGTCCGCGGACCTGGTCAGCGTGGAGCTGAACGGCACGGATTTCATCGAAGGAGGCGTGGACGGGCTCGTCACGGAGCTGCGCACCTTCGGAGGGTACTCGGCGGACCGGATGATCCCCGACAACTGCGTCATTGACACCAATACCACCACGAATCCGAGTGACGAAGACATTGATACGGACGGACGAGTGTGTCTGCCCTGTATCGTGTGTCAAACCATCAGTTCGGAGGTGGCGACAGCCTCGGATCAGATCAAGACCAATGCCGCGCCAGGTGTGGAGCAGTTGAGCACTGTCCGGAAGCAACTGAATGAGCAACTCGTGGGCATCTCCACGTCGGTTCGAGACTCGGTGAACGCACAGGTCGAGACTGCCAACAGCACTATCGGCAAGGTGGATGACTTCCAGAGTCAAGTGAGCAATTACAACTCCAAGTTCCAGGGCTATCGAGACATGGTGGGCTATGCGATCATGGCCTTCTTCGCTCTGGCCATCGCGGTCATCGGCCTGGGCTTCATCGGGATTCTCTTGGGACTCACGCCACTGAAAGTGCTGGCCAATATCCTGCATATAGCCTACTTCATCGGCTTCATCGCGCTCTTCTTGACCTTCATCGTGAGCGCCGTGGCTCTGGCGATAGGCGTCGTCTTGGGCGACGTCTGTGAAGTCACTCTCATCCTCTCAGGCAACTGGACGGTGGCGCTCGGAGACTCGGCCGATATGGTGGACGCGTGTTTCCAGAACGAGTCACTCATCGACGCGCTCAACTTGTCGTCCAAGCTTGAGTTCGCACGTGGCGGTATCGACTTCCCGAGCATCGACGTGAGCTCCATGCTCGACTTCTCCGAGCTCGACACGTTCTCCGACACGATCCTGGCCACCAATGAGTCCACGTTCCCGTTCAACGAGACCAAGTTCGAAGATGCCATCGTGTTTTTCAACTCGTATGCCACGCAGGCCACGCTGCACTGCCATCTCAGCGATAACTACACGGCCGAGAACCTCCTGCAGCCATGGGAAGACACCCATAGCGCACGGGTAGGTGACGAGTCAGCTGTGGAGTATATCACGGCACGGTACGTCCCGTACAACAGCAGCTGCGACGGCACTGGCCAGGACAGCAACGGCCCGACCGACGACAACGGCAAGCAGTTTGCGTGCTCCACCGGCACCTGCGCCTTCTCGGACTTCATGACGGAGCTCTTCGGCGGGCTGTATGACCTGGCCAGTGTCAAGCACGGCGTGACCGTGTTCGTGGATGACCTGCACCACAACATCACGGGGGTCACGAATTACACGGACGCCTTCAAGGAGAACACGACGCGCTTGAATGACGGCGTCAACGACATCAAGAACGACCTGCAGAGCAGCCTCATCTCGTACGTGGGCGACTTCGAGAAGGCCATGTACTGCACCTTCATCGCCGACGGTTTCTGGACCATCTACAAGGCGCTGTGCGGGGATCTGATGCCGGCGCTGACCATGATCGCACTCATGCTGTTCCTGGCCGGCATCTTCCTCATCCCAGTCAACGTCTGCCTCATCATCGCCGTCAAGAGACTCAAGGCGCACGGCAACGGCCACATCATGGACAGCGATATGAAGTTCAAGTGATTGGGCGGTCGAGGCTCTTCCCCCTAGATATCTATGCACCCCCAGCAAGCGTTTGGCAGCCAATTGACTTGAACCTTGAGAACTACGAGCACTTCCGTTCTATGCTTTGATTATCGCGGCCTTGAGCTCCGCCAAAGGTGAGCGGCTGGCAGCGACAGACAGGTGGTTCCCGCTTCAAGTTGGAGACGCATTGGCTCGATTGCTGGCGGCAACGAAGTCGGCGAATCTTCATCGAACTCGCCATCAAGTGAGAAAGCAGTTCTGTCCAACGCCGTCGTCTCCCACGCAAGTCCAGGCGATTGATCATCTGATAACGCTCTCAAAAACGGTTGAACACTGCCGTCAGCGGGGTCAACAGCCTTGTCCTCTCTCTGGATTTTACCATGGCTCTCTTTGAAGCCGCCGACCTCAGGATGGCGGCCACTCATTTCTCTCAAGCGTTGAGGAGTGGCGTCGCTTGAGGTCGAAATAGCGTTTCGTCGCTTCAGAAGCGGCGAGACCATGGAGCTCAAAGGGCAAAAGGTTGCGTCGCTATAGATGGAGGAAGCTTCGTCGCTTTTGCGGTGGGAAGTCGCGACGGTCGTGGAAGCCGATGTTCATTATGATTGACACATCGTCCCACCTACATGACGTCTGGATCCACTTGCCTCTTGTATTGGCCAACACCACTGAGCACACGCCAGCCAGCCCGGTTGGATTCAAAGGCGGGCGCGAGAGCGCGGATCTGATAACCGCTGGCGCCAACAAACCACGTCAGTCGCGCGTCCTTCAATGGCGGCTTTCAGGGGCGGTCACGCCTGCCTCAAGCCTGGAGATCGCGATGTTTGAGCGTTCATGGCGTCCTGCCATCAACCACAATCCAATTTGCCTTCAATCGCGCACTTCCAGCTCCCTCTTACGTCTTCAAGGCTGCTCGACAACCCCCCAGTATGGGATTCCACCGTCTTCCAGCCTTCATCTGTCTGCTCTTCTCGTTGAACTCAGCGATCTCTGTCATTTCTGGGGAGATGCAGAACGCCACGCGAGTCGAGACGGCCGTCGGAGGCTCCTCCCACGTCCAGGCAAGCATCCGCGATGGCTCAGTACGCAGTCGAGGCGTGAATCTGGGCGGCTGGCTGGTCGCCGAGCACTGGATGACGACCGACGCCGCCTTTTGGCAAGGCATCGACACTGGCCACGCCGACTCCGGGGAGTACACGACCATCACCAAGGCTGCGGATCCGGATGCCGTGCGCTCCAAACTGGGTGACCATCACGCCTCGTATATCACTGAAGACGACATCCAGCAGATCGCGGCGGCAGGACTCAATACTGTGCGAGTGCCAATCGGCTTCTGGATCTTGGGTTACGACAGTCACGACCCGAAGAGCCAACGTGAATGGCAAGCTTACACCCGCGGCAGTATCGCGTACTTGGACTGCTTAATCCGGACTTGGGCCACGACTCACAACGTCGCAGTGTTGCTCAGTCTCCACGCCGCCAAGGGCTCTCAAAACGGCGCCGACCACTCGTCGCCGGCGAATCCTGGACACGCATACTGGAGTCAGTACCCCGAGAACGTGGCCAACTCCATTGAGGCAGCCCGGTTCCTCGCCGATCGGTACCGAGACGACGAGGCTTTCTTGGGTATCGGACTCCTCAATGAACCGAATGGAGCCACGGACCAAGCGGTGCTGTATCAATACTACCAAGACGCCTATCGAGCGGTACGAGCGACGGGCAGCGACTGCGTGTTGAGTGTGATGCCTCTGCTGCAGAAGCAAAGCCCCGACGAGATGGTGGGTTTCATGCAGGCGCCGACCTTCACGAACGTGTGGCTGGAGTGGCACCCGTACTTCATCTGGGGTTTCGAGCACACACCCGACGACCAGTTGGTGAACGTGGCTGTGAAGCAGGAGTACCAAGCTCGTGTGGCCAAGTGGAACGCTCGACCAGGCCACAATCGCTTGTTCATTGGGGAGTGGAGTGTGGCCACGGCGAACAATCTACACGCCGGGAATCGTGACCTGTTCTACGCCTTCGTAGCGGAGCAACTCAAGGTGCACGAGCAAGCGGAAGGCGGATGGACCATGTGGACGTGGAAGACCTCGGGCGACCGCGGGAGCTTCCATGATTGGTCCATGCGCAGTCTTCTGGCGGACGAACAGCTCAGCAAAATGCTGGGAGGCAGCGCGTAAATCGTCAACGGACGAGGTCAGCAGTCGCTTGCACTGGCTTAAAGCGGAGCGAGGCGTGGTTAAGACGTGCTGACGAATTGAAAAGGTGGCGTTTCGAGATCTGTTGCTGCTTACAATTAACTTTACAGATGCTAAAGCTCACGAATTGAACGGGTTGCTGTTGCGATCCTGGTCGTCGGAGGCTTTGGCGATATGGTTGGGTTCCTGCTGGTGTTCGAGTCTAGACTGTCGAGCGCTGATTGATGTGCGTGCTGTAGATTTGGACGCGTCTTGAGGTCGTTTCTCCCGCTGCGAATTGAACGACCAGGATGATTGAGCTGCGCGTTCAGGCAGCCGGCCGCGAAGGAGGCCAGCGGGGACTGGGGTCAGATGGTTCTGCAGCAGGAACCAGTTCCTGAACTGCTGTCTATGGACTCTTCCCATCAAGATGTAGCCATCTCAACATCTGACTTCTTCCGTCTGGCGAAAACCTCTAATCACAAATGTCGACAGTCACTGCAGATCTATACGTTATTAACATCATCGTGTTGTTAAAAGGGTCTGAGAAAGGTTGTGCACATGAACACAACTTCTGGCGCCTCTTTATTTGTGATATCATCACATTTAAACGGATACTATTGATATCAGATGCTGGTCGGATATTCGGATCGCCAATGACCCTGCGAAATTCCACGTGCGTCCTCCCTGGCTTCGTCGAAAGCGGCCGACTCGATCCAAAAGCTGCACGTCGGCCACGAGGACCTCCATCCCACTTCACACCGACGTCACGGTGTCCGTCTGCTTCGTCAGGATGATACAGCTGGACTGGCGACGACGTGAACACCTGGCAAGCCACGCCCCACTTCGAAGTGCGTGGGTGGCGACACTTGCTTGCAAATAAGCCGTCGCAACGGCACACTCGCATCCATGTGTGTCCGGTGGATTGTTGGCATCCTCCTGTTATCGTCCAGCCGTCCAGCACTGACGATTGAGATTCCCGTCCACTGCTACCGCAGCTACAGCCATGCAAAATTTGTCGTGTTCGTCTCGGAACGCGAGATCTCTCCAGCCTGTATTCGCTTCTGAAAGCGCTCATTCTCGCATTTACCTCGCCACGAAGCACCCGATTGGATCATCCGCCCGTCAAACCCAGCCCAGTCCAGCATGCTGCGTCGTTTAACTTCTTTTGCTGCTGTCCTTGCAGCAGTGGCACTCCAGACACCGTCCGGTGCATCGGCTCACATCCAAGCCAGCATTCGAAGTGGCGCCGCCACGAGCAAGGGCGTGAACCTGGGCGGGTGGCTGGTGACCGAGCACTGGATGACGACCGAAGAAGCGTTCTGGAGCGGCGTGGACTCCTCGACTCTCAACAACGGCGAGTACAGCGTCATCAGCAACTCGTCGGACCCGACGGCCATGCGCACTGCGATCGACAACCACCACTCGACCTTCATCACGGAGGCCGACATCGAGGCCATCGCGGCCGCAGGACTCAACACCGTTCGTGTGCCGGTCGGCTGGTGGATCGTGGGCTTCGACAACAGCGATCCCTCAGGCAAAGCCGAGTGGAAAACGTACCCGACCAACACGATCCAGTACTTGGACACGCTCATCACCAAGTGGGCGTACACACACAACGTAGCAGTGTTGATCAGTTTCCACGCCGCCAAAGGCTCACAGAACGGAGCCGAGCACTCGTCCCCGAACCACCCGGGCAATGCATATTGGAGCAGTTACACGGAGAACGTGGCCAACACCATCGAAGCCGCTTCATTCCTGGCCGCTCGATACAAAAACGACGACGCTTTCCTCGGCATCGGTCTGCTCAACGAGCCCAACAGCAACACGGATCAAACGGTGCTGTATCAGTACTACGAGGACGCTTACGCTGCGATCCGAGACGACGGCAACGACTGTGTGTTGAGCATCATGCCGCTGCTATACGAACAAGGACCTGACCAGCTCCAGGGTGTGCTGGAAGCCCCCGCGTATACCAACGTCTGGGTGGAATGGCACCCGTACTTCGTCTGGGGCTACGAAGCCACGTCGGGCGACGACCTCATCAACGTCTCGATCCCGGCGATGCAGGCCCAATTGACCACTTGGAACGCTCGCAAGAGCCACAACCGCCTGCTCATGGGCGAGTGGAGTCTCGCGACGGCCTCAGGCCAGTTCTCCGGCGATACCTCGGCCTTCTACAAGTTCGCGACAGCTCAACTCGCCGCTATGAACGAAGCGGAAGGCGGCTGGACGTTCTGGAACTGGAAGAGCAGCGGTGACTCCAACGGACTCAACGGCTGGTCCCTGAGGAGCCTGGTCGCCGACAGCACCCTCGCGGGGATCATCACTGCGTAGAGTGTGCAGTAGTTGCGTTTTGTTCGTGCTTGAATGCCTCTAAGTTTTAGATAGATTGGAGGATTAGGATATTCTAAAGCCAGGCTTCAACTTCAGATTCTGCAGTGTTCCGATTTACATGCAGCACGGTGTTCGACGTTTGAAAGATCGCATGCCACTTTGGAGCCTCTACAGAGTGCTCGTCCTCCGTGACCATCGAAACTGAAGGGCTAGCGACGGGATTTAGAGCAAACCACACCCAAGTGAATGCGTCCAGGTCCGCAACGTGGGGACGTCGCTTTGTGCGGGAGGCATATCCACCACCACCCCATCGCTTGTTGCGTCTCATGAAGTAAACGCAAGCTTTGTTGGATGAAGGCAACATGATAATTTGAGAAGTAGTACTGATGCAAGTTAAATGATAAGTTGCACAAACGGGCTGCGAGCTTCAGACCTGTGGCAACGAATAACCGGGAATTGTTAAACCACCCGAGAATTTGCATAAAAGGTGGCGTTCTCTTGGAATCCTTTGGTCGCTCTGAAACCAATTCCTCGACAATAGAGAGAGCTCCACGCCTCCAATCCAAGCGAGTCGGATACGAAGCCGAATCGCTGCTTGTGGTAAGAAAGTGGCTTCAAACGCTCAATCTGTCGAGTGTTCAGTCCAATTCAGGCGAGTAGCTGTGGACGATTGCGCTCACGTGCACGTATTGCGCTTTCGCCCAAGTTCAAGTTGAGATTCAGAACGAGGTTAAAGATCGGCATCGAATTCCCTGCGAGACATGATATTTGAGCCAGAGGAATAAGTTGCGCCAACCCGTTTTTGCAGTGTTTTAAACCGTGTTGGAATCTGCGGTGGGTGGCTCGCGGGTGACGAAAGCGGCTCACAGCCGCAGCTTTCTCTTCTGCAAAAGACGACGACCGCCGGACCGCTGAGTTCCGGTTTGGCAGTCTCCCTCCCCCCACAAGCCCAAGCAGCAGCAGCCCAGGACTATTTTAGCTTAACCATGACGCAGTGGATCGCGGCCGCATCCAAATGCGTGCGGCGCGGCGTTAGCGCGCAGGCTGCGCGTGCCGTCCACCTGCAGCCGAGCGCCCGTCAAGTCGCGCCGGCCGCGCGATGGACGCGCGCCTTCTCGTCCACCCCACACCCGAGCGAGTCCTTCATGACGGGCACGAACAATGCCTACGTGGAGGAAATGTACTCGAGCTGGAAGACCGATCCGCAAAGGTACGTCCCCAGCAGACTACATTTGCACTCGCGGCCAGACCAAATGTGCAGTTAGCCGCGTGGATTCAATCCGTAACTCCTGACGTAACTTTTGTTCCTTGGGACGTAACTGTAGCGTGCACAAGTCCTGGGACGTGTACTTCCGCCAGATCGAGAGCGGCAGCGTGCCCGGAGAGGCGTTCATCCCTCCGCCGACCATCCAGGCGGGCGTGACGCCCGTGCGTTCCGTGGGCGGCGCCTCCTCGCTGGATCAGAACGATGCGCTGGGCCTGAGTTACCTGATTCGCGCCTATCAGGTGCGTGGCCACGAGGCCGCCAACTTGGACCCGCTGGGGCTGCAGGAGCGCCCGGATCTGCCGGAGCTGGACATCAAGATGTACGGGTTCTCGGAGAAGGACCTGGACCGCGTGGTCGACATCCCCAAGAACTTGTGCGTGCTCGTCTCTGTGTGTGTTACATATTTGTTCCCTGCGTGTTCCCTTTTTGTTACGCCCCCTTCAAACGACTTACCTCTCTGGCTTAACGGTGTCATATCTGCAGCTCGTCGGGCGTCTCGGGCTTCCTGGAAGAGCTCGCGGACGGCACCAACACCATGACGCTGGGTCAGATCATCCAGCGGCTCAAGGAGACGTACTGCAGCTCTATCGGCGTGGTAAGTCGGCAACCCCGTGGCTAACTAAGTCGACAGATCGCTCTCCACTCATTCTCTTGTCTTCTTTCTGTAGCAATACATGCACATGCTGGACCGTGAGCAGTGCAACTGGATCCGCGCCAAGATGGAGCACTTGGTGAAGGGCGAGGACTCGAAGGAGAAGCGGCTGCACATCTTGGAGCGGCTGTCGTTCTCGGTCGTGTTCGAGCGCTTCTTGGGCAACAAGTACAACACCACGAAGCGGTTCGGACTGGACGGCGCCGAGTCGCTGATCCCAGGCCTCAAGTTCATGATCGACCGCGGCACGGAGCTGGGCATGGAGCACTTGGTGATCGGCATGCCGCATCGCGGTCGACTTAACGTGCTGTCCAACGTGATCCGCAAACCCATCCAGCAGATCTTCAAGGAGTTCCAGGGCACCCACATCGACGTGGAGTCCTACAACCAGGCGGACGTGGAGGACTGGAGCAACTCGGGCGACGTCAAGTACCACCTGGGCACGTCGTACGACCGCGCGTATCCGGACGGCCGTCTTGTGCATCTGTCGTTGGTGGCCAACCCGTCGCACTTAGAAGCCGTGGACCCTGTGGTGGTGGGTAAAGTCCGAGCCAAGCAGTTCTATCTGGGCAACGACGACGAGGCCGAGAAGAAGGTGATGCCGCTGTTGTTGCACGGCGACGCGGCCTTCAGCGGCCAGGGCGTCGTCTACGAGACGATGCATCTGTCTGGGCTGGAGAACTACGACACCGGAGGCACCGTCCACGTGGTGGTGAACAACCAGATCGGCTTCACGACGGACCCGAAGAACTCTCGGTCGTCGCAGTACTGCACGGACCTGGGCAAGGCCATGGATGTGCCTATTTTGCACGTGAACGGCGACGACCCGGTGTCGGTAGTCAAGGTGTTTGAGTTCGCGGCCGAATGGCGCCAGAAGTGGCGCTCGGATGTGATCATCAACTTGACGTGTTATCGTCGCTTCGGCCACAACGAAGTGGACAACCCGTTCTTCACGCAGCCGCTGATGTACAAGAAGATCGGCCAGATGAAGTCGGTGCTGGACACGTACGTGGACCAGCAGGTGGCGGCGGGTGTGGCTTCCAAGGAGGAGTGTGATGAGGTCGTGCAGAAGGTGTGGGACTTTTTCCAGACCACGTTCGACGAGACGGAGAACTGGGAAGACACGAAGAAGAGCGACTGGCTGGCGCACCGTTGGGAATCGTTCAAGAGCCCCAACCAGCAGTCGCGCATCCGTCCTACGGGCGTCCACATGGACGTGCTGAACCACGTGGGGCAGAAGATCAGCACCGTCACGCCGGGCTTCAAGGTGAACCGACAGCTGGAGCGCATCATGGCGGCCAAGAAGGACATGGTCGAGACGGGCGAGGGCGTCGATTGGGGTACGGCCGAGGCCTTGGCTTGGGGTACGCTGCTGCTCGAGGGCAACCACGTGCGTATCAGTGGCCAGGACGTGGAGCGTGGTACGTTCAGCCACCGCCACGCCGTGTTGCACCACCAGGACACGAACGAGGAGTACGTGCCGCTCAACAACTTGGCCACGAAGACGCTGCCGTCGGCGCCGCTGGAGTACACGACGCCTGGCGGAGGCACCATCCCGGACACGCAGGCCGAGTT
>MBAC02003378.1:0-19739 GCA_001712635.2 Nothophytophthora sp. Chile5 | reverse complement strand
GAGATCCACCGCGAGAAGCCAAAAGGATCCAGCACGCGAGAGATACAGGGCGAGAAGAAGCTGCTGGAGTCAAGTCAAGTGATACAAACAGGGAGTGGTGGGAAGTCATCGAGGCTTCCGCCCTCCGTCATTCGTGTCCAGCCAGTCAGGCGTCCTCCCTCGTCCGAGTAGCTCAAGTCCCCTCTCCACAGTAGACGACCGTCCGAACCTACTGCGCGAAGCCTGAGGAAGTGCCAAGCTCGTGAAGAACTGCGCGCTTCTGGATGACGCAGGCCGTTATCGGAAGTGGCCTCGGAGCAGCAGAGGGCCACGCGGGCGCGCTGGCCAGGCTTAAACACGTAGCAGGCGGCGGCAACTCGGAGATCAGCATGGCGGAACCCGTGGACGCGACCGAAAACTCGTGGGGGCTCGCCTTCTCGGCGGGGGAACACGCCCGGAGCTTCGTCGAAGGTGCGTCTGCGTGTGTTTGCTTTTGTTATGGAGGTATGAGGTGTGGAGATGACTGGAGGATTGACTGATCGCATTCACCGACAGCCGACGTGATCTCCGCCATTGAGTACGACCGGTCGGGCGACTTCCTCGCCACGGGAAACAAAGGCGGCCGAGTCTCGATCTACTCGCGCAATGGGAACCCCTTGTCGGTCAGTGTCGCGCCTGTTGGGGTGGCTGGGCTAGACCCCTTGCGTTACTTCAGATCTGTTCTAAGTGCGACCGTAACCTGCCCTCATGCTACTGGCTTAGAACCAGGCCGTGTACGCCGGGACGAGCGAGCCGCAGTACGCGCCGTACACGGAGTTCCAGAGCCACAACGCCGAGTTCGACTACCTCAAGAGTCTGGAGATCGAGGAAAAGATCAACCAGATCAAGTGGTGCCGGCCGTCCAGCGGTGCGCAGTGTCTCCTGTCCACGAACGACAAGACCATCAAGCTCTGGAAGGTGCACGAGCGCAGTGTGCGGGAGGTCACGGTGTACAACCAGCAGGGACTGGCGCACGTGGCGAGGACGCAGATCGCTCCGGGGCAGATCCGTCTACCGCAGAGCCACGTGCGGGGCCGCATGACGGCCTCCACCGCCAAGCGCGTGTACGCGAATGCGCACACGTACCACATCAACTCCATCGCACTTAACAGCGACGGCGAGACCTTCATGTCGGCCGACGACCTCCGCGTGAACCTCTGGAGCCTCGGCATCTCCAATCAAAGCTTCAGTACGTGGCGGTGGGCAGTTAGAGAAGTGTGTATTATTGAGCCTTGAGGTGTACTCACTCATCCCTTTCAAATCACCGTTGCTGGCTGTGCAGACATTGTGGACATCAAGCCGCCCAATATGGAGGAGCTCACGGAGGTGATTACGGCGGCGGACTTCCACCCGTCGCACTGCAACACCATGATGTACAGCACCAGTCGAGGTGCCATCAAACTGGGCGACATGCGGCAGGCGGCGCTCTGTGACTCCTACTCCCAGGGTACACGTCGACTGGTCTCTTTGCTCGGCTTTGGCTTGCGTTTTCGTACTTATCGTTGGTTCTGTGGGTGCCGATGGCAGTTTTCGAGGAGCAGGAGGACCCGGAGGCGCGGAGCTTCTTCTCGGAGATCATCGCGTCCATCTCGGACATCAAGTTCTCGCCCGACGGCCGCTACATCATCGCGCGGGACTTCCTCACGCTCAAGGTCTGGGACATCAACATGAACTCGCACCCGGTGCAGACGATCAATGTGAGTGCTTGCCTTGGCGCTGGCTTGAATTGGCTCTGCAGCTGGGTCTTTTGCTAAGTGAGAGCTTGTGTTTGGCAGATCCACGAGCACCTGCGCCCGCGACTGGGGGATCTGTACGAGAGCGACTGCATCTTCGACAAGTTCGAGTGCGCGGTCAGCGGCGACGGCAACAACTTCATCACGGGCTCGTACAACAGCGAGTTTCATATTTATGACCGTTACGGCCGCACCGACGTGGCCATCACGCCGCACATGGGCCGCTCGGCGAGCGTGAGTCGGCGCCACTCGATGCCGCAGCAAGGACTGGTCCAGCACTTCGCGGGGATGCCGGCGGCCGGGGACGGCGACGCGCTGGACTTCTCCAAGAAGATCCTGCAGGCCAGCTGGCACCCGACCTTCAACGAGGTGGCCGTGTCTATCCGCAATAGTCTGTTCGTGTACGCCATGTAGGGGCGGCGGCAGGATCGACCAGGCGACGGGAGCGACAGAATACTTAGGACCCAGCAGCAATAGCCACAAGGACTACGGCTGGCACGCGAACGCAGCGGCCGCGAAGCAATGGAAAGCACAACAGCAACAGACATGAAGGAAGGTAGTTACGGACCTCTCGAGCCTCCGCGACTTGGAGTCCCCGGGTGAGAAAGACAGAAGTGCAAGCGAAGTAACAAGGAGGCCCTCGCCACCGCTCCTGGACTTCGACTATAGTGTATCACAGGAAGTATCACGGCCAAGTGCATCAAGAACAGTAACCTATTTCTCTCTCTTTCCCTTCCTACTGCTCCGTTAGCCTCCGTTGCTTTCGACCATGGCTCAGGTCAGGATGGCTTTGAACTCGTCGAACTCGATCTCGCCGCTGCCGTCCACATCCAGCTTGTTGATCATCTCCTCGATGTTGATAGTGAGGCCGAAGTCGCCCTTGATGATCTTCACGAGCGTCTCCTTGCGCACGAAGCCGCTCTTGTCCGACTTGCCACCGCACGCCACGAACGCGTCGACTGACGTTCGTCACCGGCCCCCGCCAAGAACGGAGAGTAGTCAACAGCACAAGTACACGATGAGCCACAAATCCCATCGACCAACCCACGAGGCGTCCGTCACGCTGGTTGCCTACTCATGTCGCTGTCGTCCTCGAACATGGCCGCCCGGTCTTTCTGGTTGTCGATCACCTGCAGAAACTCGGCGAAATCTGGCGCACAACTCCTCCCAGATAAGTGCAAGCAGTCGACTCAACGCTACGACCATCCCGTCGACGTACCAATCGCGCCGCTCATGTCCTCGTCGACTTCACTGATCATCTGGAACAGCTCTTCTTCCGTCGGCTGCTGCCCCATCGCTAGCTCAGTGATGAAGGCAAAGTTGAGTACAGCAAGTGTTAGCAACCAAGCCGGCTGGAAGAGTCCCCAATAGCGTCTACACCCACCTTCCAGCACTTGCCGCAGCTCCCACACATCGATGGTGCCGCTCCTGTCGATCAAATGCAACGAAGCGACATCAACAGCCGCCCACAAGGTGCTGTCAGGCCCAGGAAACCTCCCAATCGGTCGCTTGTCGACCGCCAGGCCGGCACAGAAGCGCACCGATCCTTGTCGAAGGCCAGGAAAGCCTCTCGGCACGCGTCGATCTCATCCTGCGCCAGCACCATGCCAAACGTTGCTGGGCGTCCGCTGGACTCTGGACCCGACCTCAAATCCGTCGCTCAACGCTCTACGACCTTTCGCGTCCAGCGTGGCTAAAGCATGGCTCCAAAATTGAGCACGGGCCGGGTTCATTCTCCCTTCAACCAGCCAGCGCTTCCAGTTCGCATTGCTGCTGCAGTCTGGTGACACTGGCAGAAAGTGAGGTTACAGAGCCCTTGAGTCTCAGGAAACAGCAAGTCTTCCTTCAAGCATTGCGAACTGCACGTTGCTATCAAATGACATCGAGGGAAAAATGATATGCACCAACTACTGGAGATGTGGCTCGCAATCAGAGCGTGCGTGACCCGAGCACCTGCTGCGGCTGCAGACCGATGGGGATGACGTTGTGCAGCAGATAGTTCTCGTTATTGGCCTCCACATGGGCCAGGTCGTACTTGTAGTTGATCATCAGGCCGGCGCTTTGCGCGAGTCCCTAGCAGGCGCAAACCAACAACCGATCGCACGTTAAAAGCCACCAGATACGACAGCCATAGCCCGATGGGGAGGTCAATTGCCGCACGCACCTTCTTGGACAGATCGGCCAGCCAGTTAATCCGCTCAAAGATGGCGCCGTTCCGGACGTGGAAGTTCGTGACGGGATCCAGCGCCTTCCCGCGCTTCTTCTCGTGGTAGATGTAGCGCGCGCCCAGTTTCAGGACGATAGGTTTCAAGGCGGCCACCAACTCCGGGTCCTCGGCCCAGTTGGCGATGGAAAGCGCATCCAGAACGGCGGCCACGGCGGTCGCGTCGGCTTCGACAGTCGCGTCGCGTTCATCCAGCACGCCCAAGAGAACTTCCAACTCGCTCGTGGCCACCAGCGATTCGTCCGTCTTGTTGCGCTGCGTCTCGAGCCAGGGCATGAACTGCGGCAGTGGGCTCAGAGTCGCAAAGGTTTTCAGATGCGGATGCTCCGTCTTCAGCGCCTTGGCCACCTCTTTGATGAGGAAGTTGCCCAGATCCACGCCCTACAAGCCAAACAGACATCAATTCACAGGTCCGAGCTGATCGAAACGCACGGAAGGAAGGCGTACCGACAACCCCTTCTGCGTGGATGAGATGGAGTAGAAGATCGCAGCTTTCGCGTGCGAGGCCTCCACCAGCTGCTCCGTTTCGTCGCGGATGGACTGCATACTCGACGCGATCTCCTTCATCAGCGCCACATGAACAAACACCAGCGGCTCGTCCGGGACACTGGCAGGTAGCTACTTTAGTCTGAACCCACAGTTGACGGTGGGGATTGTAGGAAGAAACGTGACCCTGGTAAGTACCTCGGATGGAAGAACGCAAAGCAGCGGCGGCCATTACCTAGACGCCGTACAGCAAACCGCAGATAGCCAGCAGTTAGGATGGATGAACACCACCGTCAATTTGTCAGGCAGCCTGACTTACCAAGTCGCCGCTTAAGTTCGACGATCGTGCCGACCGGATGCACCGCCTCATACCGGATGATTTTCTCCAGCAACTGCCCAGGTGAGTGCTCGTAGGTCACTCGCTCCAGCTTCAGGAAGCCCACGCTGAACCAGGACGCCAGGAATTGCTGTATCGGACGCCACATCGACAGCACCAAGTGCTTCGGTTAGAGTCAGAAACACACACGAGCGCATGATCGAGGGAGTCGGCACCGACTTTCAAGCTCGCATCAAGCGACCGAAGAGCTGGGATCTCCGTGTGCCCAGCGTTCTTGCGTAGGACCTGCAGCAGATCGGCTCGCATGTGCACCAGGAACAGCATGCCGCCTTCTCGTTGCGACAGGATCTGCTGGAAAAAGGTCTATAAAGCACATAAACGTCCACCCCACCCGAAAATCAGTACTGCAGGCCCCCTTCTCATACTCTTGAGACAGCTGATCGTACTTCATACAGGGGCGAGAGCGCATTGCGGAGGTTGCGGAACGTGCGCAGGTATCGTTCCACGTTCTCGTGGTCCCAATTGACGGCCCCGTGGCGTGGGTCCTTGACGTTCGTGAGGTTCTGCTCGAATTGGACGGCGTTTTGCAAAGCCTACAGAGGTCGGCCATGGCAAGGAGCGTGCGATGTCAATACGCTTTACGGTAATCGCACGGTGATAGAATTGACGCAGCTGCACTTGTGCTACTTCGTACCATTGCCGTGTCGATGTGAAGGTCCTGCGCCAAGATGAGCAGGAACTGCTTCTTCTCGTCAATGTTCATGCCGCGATACGTGGTGCACAGGCTGCGGATGACCACGTGCGGCACAAAATCTGCACGCACACACGCAAACGCTACAGTCACACCCACGAGCCACATTCCATCCACATCAACAGGTCAATAGCCACGCACCGCCGGTGTTGGCCTTGGTCTTGACCACCTCTTGGATGAGCTTCGACAGCTTCTTCTGCGCTGCTGGGTCGCTTAGGTCGATGCTCCGCAGGAACGAAGACTGCTGACGCTGGTGCGACGTGTCTTCAACGGCCGGATTGCTTCGGTTCTTGCTGCTGGATGCCGACGTGAGCATGCGGGTGGCGCCAGAGGGGGTGGTTGGCGGGAGACTAGCGCCCGCCATAGGCACAAAGCAGCTCAGCGGCTGGAGTGGCAGGTGGCGAGGGGGGCTGAAGCAACGGATACCGCGCGTGGTGGTGCGGAGCAAGCCACGTGCGGCCCATAGCCCTCGACGCGTCGGAATGGCCCCCAGCATCGCTTGTTGTCTGTCTTGCGGTGGGGCTCTTCAAGTGACCAAGTGACATGAGGCGATACGCCAGTCCCTAGTCGTCCCGAAGAGGAGGAGCTAGTTTCCAATTCGGGACAAGTCAATTGAAGTTGACACTCACAGAAATATGAGCTTATTTTCGTATCACACTTTGTGTCATGCTCTTCAAATGCATTCTCAAATACCAGTTTTATTAAAATGTAGCAATGTTCTCTAACCGCAATGAACCCAACCTTAAAGCGATGAAGTTCGCGCTTCGAAGGTTGCGCGAAAGTCGGCCCAAAGAAACGAAAATCCCCCACAAAGTCTCGCCCAAACAAACCTCAAAGCCAAAGCCGCCAGCGAGTGAGCGCTCGATGATGCTTCGCAGCGGAATGAGGTACTCCTGCGGGGCAACGCGGCGTGGCGTCGGTGGCAGCAGCGTCCGCCATCTCGTGGCGCGGGCGGTGACCACGCTGACCAGGCCCAGCGGCTCTTTCTCGTCTCCCGGCCGCACCCCTCGACCTGCTGCCGCCGTTGCTGCGCTGTTTGGCGCCGATCGCGTGGTGGCATTTGGCCAGCTCCGTACTAATCCTACTGTCCGCCACTGGTCCAGTAGGGCGTCGAAGGACCCGAAGGAGACGGCGCCACTGACGGGATCGACCGCCGCCTCGTCCTCTCAGGTGCGTGCGCGTTGTTGGGTGTTGGCATGAGAGTGGATGGAGCCTCATGTGTTGCTGTGTTGTTGTAATGCTGTGTTGCTGTGTTGCTGTACTGGCTGGACGATGCGGCATGCGACAGGGCCATGTCGAGTCGGAGCAGGAGCTGGAGCAACAGACTGGCGAGTCTGCGCAGCTGCAACTCTCGTGGCGACAGCGTGCCAAGACCTTCGCCCTCGAGTACGGTCGAGTGGGCATTGCCACCCACATGGTGCTTTCGCTTGCGTCTTTCTCGGTCATCTACGCTGGGGTCTCCAGCGGCGTGGACGTCACGGCCATGCTGGACTCCGTGGGGTTTGCCACGTCGGCGAGCGACGCCACGACCAACTCGGCCGGCTCGTTTCTCATCGCGTACACGATCTACAAGGTGCTGGCCCCCGTCCGGTGGCCGCTCACCTTCGCCGTGACGCCTGTGATGCTGCGAGCGCTGAGGCGCAGAGGCTACATGCTGGCGGCCTCCGAGTCGTCGCCCCGATCGCCGCCACCGCCGCCTCCAGCCTCAGGATCACCGTCGTCTCAGTAACAGCGTGCGGAGCTGTGGTCCATACAAGACTCTGCTTTTTATGTTCTTCCTTCGTTGCAGTCTCACCCACTCTTGGCACCAGTTGTTAACTACCGCATGACGCAGTCCAACAGATGGAGCTAACACCCATGGAGGTGCTGCTTACGCTATTTAGCTGGTCTGCTGCACGTGCTCCTCGAACATGGGGCGGGCTGCCTTGATATTCAAGTGGATCGTCTCCGGTTCTACCCCAGACACAACCAGCAACCAGCAGCACGAAAGCCTGGACGCCAGTACCAGTTCCGTGTCCAAGCAAATCAAGCTGCCTGCCGCACTTACGGATGGAGTCGTCGGACATGATGACCATGATGTACGTGTTGGTCGTGAAGAAGTCGATGAAGGCCGTGAAATTCGAGTTGCGCACCTCCATTCCCTGGAACTGTGCCTGCGTCTTGCTGCAGCTCAGCTTGAACTGCTTGATGATGTTGCTGATCTTCTCGAAGCGGTGGATGTCGCGGTGGTTCGTGTGCGTGGCGTGCGAGATCACCAGGAACGTGGCGCGCTCGAACAGCACCACCTCGTCGGCGTTGCAGATGGAGCAGAAGCTGTTCAGGTGCTTCTCCAGGTCTTGCATGTTGGGGATCAGCGAGTACACGATGGACGACCACGCGCGGTACAGCGTTTCGTCCCAGATGGACGTGCCGAAGCACACGGTGGGCAGTTGCCCCGTGCGCTCCAGGATCATCTCCTTCTTCTGGTTGAACACGCGCTCGCGCTGGTCCTCCGGCACGAGGTCCATCTTGTGGATCAGCACGAACACCTTGGCGTTGCTCGAGTTCTGGTCGATCGCCTCCAGACACCCGTCAAAGTGCGCCATGTCTTTCTGTGACGAGGCACCCATACGATTCCACAAGCACAGCCAGAGTCAGCCAACACAAACAGCACAACGCCACCAACACTGGAGAGGCTGCGGTCTCGTACGTCGATCTCGCGGCTCTCAATGTCGAACACGTAGATCAGCAGCTCCACGCTCCGGAAGATGTGGTCGCGCTGGCTCTCAAAGTAGTTCTCGTAGAACGCGTCTTGACTGCGGGAGGCAGGAGGCAGGAGGCAGCGACATCCACAACAGCAAACGCAGTCAGCTTTCCACCCACCGACCAGTCAGCCAGCCAACACAACAACCGCCCCTCGCTTCCTCGTACCCGCCGCAATCCCACAGATTGAGCACCAAATTGCCCAGGAAACGAACGTGCGAGTGCTCCACGTCCACTGCAGTAGCGCAGACCAACCAGTAGCCACACAGAGACCGTTCGTCCGTCAATCGGGTCAACTCATTCCACCGCACGCAAAAGGAGCAAAGGAACTGGAATAGCGAGCATGGCGCACGTACGCGTGGGTCCAAGCCTCATGGTGTCGCGCGCTATTCGTTCAAAGCCAAAAGACAAAGACCACAGGAGCAGAGAGTGAGTCACCGACACGAGAGCAGCGGGCACGTTCGAGCAACCGCAGCAGCAGATCCTTGCTACGGTAACATACCCAAGTAGTTGGCGAAGATGATCGAGCGCATGGACGTCTTGCCCGAGCCGGACTTGCCCATCAGCAGAACCTAAGACAAGCCGATCGTGTTAGGCCTCGGCGTGCAGCAGATGGCCACAGAGAGGGCTCGACACGCACCTTTTTCTTCATGGCGCTGTGCGTCGGGGCGAGTCTGCGTCTTCGCCTTCGGACTTCTTTTGAGAAAATGTTTCGTTCTTGGGCAACTCATCCAAGAAGGTCGACAACTCACATACAAAGGCCAAGTCGTCCGACGGAACGGGGAGATGGGAGTACTCCTGCGGGGCAACGCGGCGTGGCGTCGGTGGCAGCAGCGTCCGCCATCTCGTGGCGCGGGCGGCGACCACGCTGGCCAGGCCCGCGGCTCTTTCTCGTATCCTGGCCGCACCCCTCGACCTGCTGCCGTCGTTGCTGCGCTGTTTGGCGCCGATCGCGTGATGGCATTTGGCCAGCTCCGTACTAATCCTACTGTCCGCCACTGGTCCAGTAGGGCGTCGAAGGACCCGAAGGAGACGGCGCCACTGACGGGATCGACCGCCGCCTCGTCCTCTCAGGTGCGTGTGCGTTGTTGGGTTGGCATGAGGACGGAAGGAGCCGCCGCCACGCCGGTGATGCTGCGAGCACTGAGGCGCAGAGGCTACATGCCGGCGGCCTCCGAGTCGTCGCCCCGATCGCCGCCGCCTCCAATCTCAGGATCATCGTCTTCTCAGTAACTGCGTGCGGAGCTGTGGTCCATACACGAATCTGCTTTGCTCTTCATTCACTGCACCCACACCTGATCCTGATCCTGCTGCAGATTAGCTGGCGTGCGCTGCTTTGTTTGTCTGTTCCTTACTCGTCGAATGCTTTCCATGCAATGGAGTGCCGGCCTCGTTCTGCATGACGCAGCCCAACAGATCGAGATAATAGCTCGAAGCCGCTGTGTACGCTACTTAGCTGGTTTGCTGCACGTGCTCCTCGAACACGGGGCGGGCCGCCTTGATGTTCAAGTGAATCGTCGCCGGCTCTACGCAAGCATAACCACCAGGCAGCACGACAGTTTGGACGTTAGTACCAGCTCAGTCTTCGAGCACGCCAAGCTTGACTTCAAGAGGTCAAGAGAGCCGCAGACACTGGCATGACAAACTACCTGCCGCACTTACGGATGGAGTCGTCGGACATGATGACCATGATGTACGTGTTGGTCGTGAAGAAGTCGATGAAGGCCGTGAAGTTCGAGTTGCGCACCTCCATTCCCTGGAACTGTGCCTGCGTCTTGCTGCAGCTCAGCTTGAACTGCTTGATGATGTTGCTGATCTTCTCGAAGCGGTGGATGTCGCGGTGGTTCGTGTGCGTGGCGTGCGAGATCACCAGGAACGTGGCGCGCTCGAACAGCACCACCTCGTCGGCGTTGCAGATGGAGCAGAAGCTGTTCAGGTGCTTCTCCAGGTCTTGCATGTTGGGGATCAGCGAGTACACGATGGACGACCACGCGCGGTACAGCGTTTCGTCCCAGATGGACGTGCCGAAGCACACGGTGGGCAGTTGCCCCGTGCGCTCCAGGATCATCTCCTTCTTCTGGTTGAACACGCGCTCGCGCTGGTCCTCCGGCACGAGGTCCATCTTGTGGATCAGCACGAACACCTTGGCGTTGCTCGAGTTCTGGTCGATCGCCTCCAGACACCCGTCAAAGTGCGCCATGTCTTTCTGTGACGAGGCACCCATACGATTCCACAAGCACAGCCAGAGTCAGCCAACACAAACAGCACAACGCCACCAACACTGGAGAGGCTGCGGTCTCGTACGTCGATCTCGCGGCTCTCAATGTCGAACACGTAGATCAGCAGCTCCACGCTCCGGAAGATGTGGTCGCGCTGGCTCTCAAAGTAGTTCTCGTAGAACGCGTCTTGACTGCGGGAGGCAGGAGGCAGGAGGCAGCGACATCCACAACAGCAAACGCAGTCAGCTTTCCACCCACCGACCAGTCAGCCAGCCAACACAACAACCGCCCCTCGCTTCCTCGTACCCGCCGCAATCCCACAGATTGAGCACCAAATTGCCCAGGAAACGAACGTGCGAGTGCTCCACGTCCACTGCAGTAGCGCAGACCAACCAGTAGCCACACAGAGACCGTTCGTCCGTCAATCGGGTCAACTCATTCCACCGCACGCAAAAGGAACAAAGGAACTGGAATAGCGAGCATGGCGCACGTACGCGTGGGTCCAAGCCTCATGGTGTCGCGCGCTATTCGTTCAAAGCCAAAAGACAAAGACCACAGGAGCAGAGAGTGAGCCACCGACACGAGAGCAGCGGGCACGTTCGAGCAACCGCAGCAGCAGATCCTTGCTACGGTAACATACCCAAGTAGTTAGCGAAGATGATCGAGCGCATGGACGTCTTGCCCGAGCCGGACTTGCCCATCAGCAGAACCTAATGCAAGCAGACCGTGTTAGGCCTCGACGTGCAGCAGATGGCCACAGAGAGGGCTCGACACGCACTTTCTTCTTCATGGCGCCGTGAATCGGGGGACTTCGCTTCGGCTTCGCTCTTTTTGTATGATGAGCTGCCCACGGCGTTTGGGTTTTTCATCGAGGAAGGAGAAAACCCCAATCTGCAATTCAAGGCTGAATTGAGCGAGCAACTCCCTTCGTTTTACGATCGACGTTTTGATGGAAGGTGTTGCTGCTATCCTGTAGCGAATTAATCAAACATCGTCGTTTTAGCTCTAATACCACACACAGATGGTCGTCGTCGACCAGCGAAACGTGACAAGTTCAAGGCCAAGTGCGTGGCGCCCGACCGACCCGACACCTTGACAGCAATTGGGAGCATCTCCCGAAGAGCTCAGATATAGATAGCCTTCTTCAGCGCCAGCTCCAGATACAGAGAGGGTGAGAGAGATGCCCCTGGCTGGGAGTCACGGCCGCTCCGAGGAGCCGATCGCCTTGACTTCTCGACCACGGCGAGCTGCAGGGGCGCCTCGGACTGGAGGTGGCTCGGTCACGGCCCCAGTCAGCAAGCGACGGTGGAATCCGCCGCCTGCGGATCTTTTCCCGCCGCCTGTAGCACCGCGAGTGGCGCCAAGGCCTCCAGTGCCAACGTCCGCCTCCTCCAAACACCCGAGGGAGCAGTTCCGAGCTGCCATCGCCACAGCTGCAGACACCGAGACACTCACCAGCAGCAGCGTGAAGGCCTCGACCGCTCGGACTCGAAAGGTGTTGTATGGCGATCGAGGTCCGGCGACGAAGGCAGCAGCGACCCAGGAGCGAAGCAGCTTTGTGGTGATTCCACCCATCCAAGAGTCGACTCGGAGGCTCTCGCACGTCACCCGAGCGCGGCTTCGGCGCGTCAGCGACGAGCAGCAGGCTCCAGCTGCCGTTGGAGAGGCCGAGGCCGTTCAGAGGGAGATGCAGAGCAGTGGCCGCCGTCGGGACGCGCTTCGCAGCGCGCACGTCTTCCAGATCCTGCGGCGCCAGGACGTCGAGCCAGATGACGTGCGGCCGCTGATCGAGATCGCCTATTGGTCGCCCTTCGTCGAAGTGCGGCGTGATGCCGCCGCCGCACTGGCCTCCTTGAGCCGCAATAGTGCGTCGTCCTCCCCTCTCTGCCATCTCCCGCTCGGTCCACTCACTAACCATTGCGCTCGATGTGTCCAAATGACTGCAAAGGTGCGAACCTCCAACTGTTGGACGACGTGGGCGTCCTCGGCGCGCTGCTAACCATGCTGAGCTCTTCCGTGGACCGTGAGGACGCAGATATCTCTCGCGACTGCGCGCAGACACTGGCAGCGCTCGCACAGCTGCCCACGACTAAGACCAAGCTGCTGCAGGCGCCGGGGGGCGTCGACTGCGTTTTCTCCCTGCTGCACGCTCCGTCGGACCATAAGTTACGCCTCGCTGGCTTCGAAGTCGTCGCGCAGCTCGTGACCACGGACGACTGGCGCGAGGCGGTGGCCAAACGCGAGGGCTTCGTCTTGATGCTGGGCTGTTGTGCCGGCGGAGGGACACCGCGGAGCGCCAGAGGAGGAGGCGGAGGGGACACGCGCATACGCTCGCTGGCTGCTGCGGTGCTGCGCCAGCTTGCCCTCTCTCGCACCAATCGACAGCTGTTCTATCACTCAGGACAATTCACGACACTCGCGGGGCTGTTGCGCGATCCGTTCCTCGACAAGGACGCCGTCTTCAGACGCGAGCTACTGAGTTTCATCCACCTACTACTATCCGAAGAGGAGAACGCGCGTCGATTCACTTCGCTGGGGCTCTTGCCATGCGTCCTCGCAGTGCTGCTGGGCCGCAGCTCGTCTTGCGCCTCTGGAATTTCCCACCCGGTGAGTCTGCTAGTGGTGGCCATCCTCGAGGCTGTCGCGAACGACAGCGCAAACCACGAGGC
The DNA here is from genome assembly GCA_001712635.2 of Nothophytophthora sp. Chile5. Taxonomy (NCBI): domain Eukaryota; phylum Oomycota; class Peronosporomycetes; order Peronosporales; family Peronosporaceae; genus Nothophytophthora; species Nothophytophthora sp. Chile5. The sequence goes on along the minus strand of MBAC02003378.1, from coordinate 6,560 downwards.
GCTTGTCCAAGCGGAGGCACTGCCACGACTCGTGCAGCTGTGCTTCTGTCCTGCTACCGGTGTGTCCGTGGTGGGTCCAGACAGCGGCCGTCCCAGAACAGCAGCAGCAACAGGGAGACGAAAGCCACCCCAGCCCAAGGCGCCTCCAGTGCGGCCGACCTCTGCAACAGCACTTGCCGCGCATCGCCGTCCTCCTTCGGCCTCGGAGCTGCTGGCGTCCGAGACCAACGCCTTGCTTCGCGCGGTGCTCGGCATCTTCTGCGCGATGGCGCGCAACCTGGCGAACCGCGAGCTCGTGATCCGCTCCAAGGTGCTAGACCACATCGCGTCGCGCGAGCTGTACGCGTCGCCCGACAAGCGCGTGCGTCGCGCAGTCATCACGTTGCTCACGCTGCTCATCTGTTTCGAGCGCGAGAATCAGCGAGCGTCCGACCAATCATCAAGCCAAGTTGACGCCGACGCCGCGGGCCCCAGTCTCCCTCGACCTTCCTGCGAGCCGCCTGACAACTCGCAGAGCAACCACCAGCACTATACTGAACTGCTGGCGCGCGGCGTGGTCAAGTGTTTGTTCGGCATCCTAGCGGGCGACGACTTCAGCATGAAGGTGGACGCGCTGGCAGCACTCGCACAGCTCACCCAAGACGTGCCCTCACGCCTCACGCTGTGCAAACCAGCACTGTTGCTGGCGCTGCAACAGTTCGCTTTCCATCCTCTCGCGGCCACGCGGCTCCACGTGGCGCAAATCATCGCCAACTTCGCAGAACGTCCGGAAAATGTGCTCAAGCTCGTGGACGCTGGGCTGCTGGCTGTGCTCGTGCGGTACGTGAGTCTCCAGGGTTCTCGCCTCGGACCGAGCCACAGCAGCGACAGAGCCACGGGCGACGCGCTGCTCTTGGAGACCACGCGAGCGCTGGCAGCCGTCTCCATGCTGCACGTGGCGCGCGCGAGACTCGTGGAGAGCGGTGTACTGGGGTCGCTGCTGCGGCTGATCCGAGCGCCGATGAGCCGCGCGGAAGTGCGCTCCCACGCACTAGCGGTGGTGTGTAATCTGCGCCATGACGCGGCGGCGCTGCGCATCCAAGCCGTCTTCCGGGGCTGGCACGTGCGCGCGACACAGGGCTCGGATCTAGGGTACTCGGGCCGCACACGACCCTACCAGATGCTCTCGATATTGGGTCAAGCAGCGGTAGCGAGCGATACGCGGCCGACGACCTCAAGACAACAACGTTAGCCTGGCCCAGCAGCCGCTTGAGGGCTCAATAAAGGAGAGTTTGAACGTGTTGGACTCGTCGATTGCGATTTCTGTGACTCTCGAGTCGTTTGGCGCTATTGGCACTGACGGACAATTAGCCGAGCACTGGTTGGAGGTGACGAGAGCGTCCTGCTTACGACTTGTACACACGCGTTTCCACGGGGAAACGCACGTCGATGAGGCCCGTGATGCCAGCCGTGATGGTCTACGAGAGGAACGTGGCGAGTCACAACGTGAGCGGATATTACAACAGGGACTAGGAAACCAATACGACGAACGGATGAAGCGAAGCGTACGCTGTTGGGCGGCACGGGGCCCACGCCCGAGGGCGTTCCCGTGATGAGTAGGTCGCCCTCCTCGAGCGTCATGATGCGGCTCACGTACGCGATGAGGAACGGGATGCTGTGCACCATGTCGCTCGTGCTGCCGTTCTGACGCAGCTCGTCGTCCACCTTGAGCCACAGATTCAGCTCGTGCGGCGACGGCACCGCCGACTTGGGGATGAAGTCGCTGATGGGCGTGAACGTGTCCAGGCCCTTGGCGTGCGTCCACGGCAGCCCTGCCTTCTTGGCCTTGGCCTGCAAGTCGCGTGCCGTCATGTCGATCGCCAGCGCCTGAAATGCACAGTCAGGAAGCCAACAGATCACAGCAACCGTCAGATACATCAGCTTCTCCGAGCCTGGCAAAGAGTATAATCACCAAGACGAAGCCACCACAGCCTCTATAGGAGCTTACGTATCCAGCGACGTGGTCCATGCTGTCGCTCTCAGCGATATCCTTACCGCCCTTGCCAATCACCACCTGGAAAGCGAACGTGCAAGCGTCAATGGAAATCTCCGCACTGATTACCGAAGATGGGAGCAGCTACGTACGCCGAGTTCCACTTCGTGGTGCACCTCTCCAATGCCAGGCGGGAGCAACACACTGCCCCCATTGCGAACGTAGCTGCTGGTGGGCTTGAGGAAGACCACGGGATCCTTCGGCGCCGCCGCGGCGCCCATTTCGCGCGCATGGGCCTCATAATTCTTGCCGATCGCCACGATCTTCTTGCTGGATCCCGCATCAGAGTAACCGCATCTCGTCAATACGTGGGTGGACGAGGGGGAGCGCAAGGTCGCAGCGTGCCTATGGAGGGAAGGCATAGGCGCTAGGAGGCCAGGAAACGCACCCGATCTCGACGAACTTCTTGCCGCTCATGCTGCCTGCTCGGTGTAATGCGCACTTGGTGATGTGTGTAGTGGCACTGTTCGGCAAAGCGCAATGGGCATTGTTCTGAATTACTGACACGGTAGTTCAGTTTAGTGACTTGCGCGAGTGGCATGGCTACACTTTGAGCGAAGGAAAAAGTATCTTAACGCCGTGAAGTTCACGGTGCCGTAACCTACCTACTCCGTGGTCTGTAGCGCTCGCATGCGCTCGTGTAAAGCCTTCGTTTCCAGGCGCACACGGCGGCGCTCAGCGTCCAGCAGCTCCTCATACCTTTCTCTGCGAAAGGAACAAGCAAAGAAGGGTATGAGAACGTCTGAGTAGCATGCCTCTCGAATTATGCTGTTGCAGACGCGTACGGTGCGGGGCTTGCTCGCGCCTGGGGCGACATCGGCATTGGCGCTGGTGGCGGAAACGGAAGTCCAGGCGTCTCCTCCCGCTCGCTCCGGTCGTCCCCATGGCCGAGGTCTGCCGACAATCGTCGTCGATTGGGTCTCGTGCTCTCTTCGTCGTGAACCCGTCGGTCGCCGCCGTCGTTTCTCGGCGAACTCGACGACGCAAGTTGCTGCAATCTGGCTGGACGGGCGTCTAGCAGTGGAGCCATCGCCTCAACTTCAAGGAATGCAGCAGCGCCCGTTCTCTCCTGATCCACACGCTCTTTGTTTCGACGAGCTGCCGCCTGGTGTTATCGCATACAGTCAGTCAGCAGGCGTGAGGTCTTAACCAACACATGGAGAACTTCTGGACAGCAAGAAGCGCTTCCGCACCTGGTTCTCGAAGAAAAGTTGGCGGGCCGAGCCTCCGTCGTGCTCCATCCGCTCTCGCCCTGCTACTTCCCGCTGCTCCTTCGCCTTCTGCTCCATGTGCGGAGCTTGAGGTGTGTTCCACATCGCTCGGCCGTTCGTACCGTCGAGATTGGGGCAGGATGCACGGGTTGGAAGCGGTAACGCTGCACCTGAAAGTTCAGCGGGCCCAGATCTGGAAGCTGGTTGTTGTATCGGCTGGCAGACTCGACCAAGTGCTGCAAGCTGATCGAGCAGCATGGGCTGATGGGAGGTGGCGACGCTCACCAACTGCCGCATGTGATAAAGAACGACCTCACTACTCAGAATCGTGGGCAGATCCGGCCGCTTCTACAGGGACCACACGCCAACGGACATTAACATCCACAGTGTGCTACCTAGATGCATGCATGGGCATTCACACGTACTTGGGGCTGCTTCTGGAGCAAATTGGTGACCAGTGCCTGGAATGCTGCAGAATACAGCGTGGGGACCGCCGCCGGCTCGTTATGTAGGATCTGGTACACCACGGTACCCAGCGCCGTGCCGGGGAACGGTGGCGAATAGGTGGCGAGCTCGTAGAGAACGCAGCCGAGGCTCCACACGTCGCTCTTGCTGTCGTACGCGTTGCCTTCCAGCAGCTCTGGGGCCCTATTGGTGCGCCAGCGAAGTGAATATTGATGGAGAGGGGAGTCGACAGTCTACCAACAGATGACGCGGTTTTCTTACATGTAGTGAGGGGTTCCGGTGACGGTATGCGCTGCATCCAGCGGGTTCTGCAGCACCTTCGCGACGCCAAAGTCGCTCAATTTCACGATCCCGTCGCCGTCCAGCAAGATGTTCTACAGGAAAGGAGACGCAGCCACACAACCACGTCAGAATACACCGCCTGCAGGTCTCGTCCGGGAGTTGAGCGGCGTCAGCCAACCTTGGGTTTGAGATCCCTTCGAGCCAGAACCATCGTTCAGTACGAGTCAGTCGCTTAATCCAGCCATCCAACCATCCAACCATCCTGTGAATTGGAGCGCCCCTCCGTCACCTACCGGTGCAGCACGCGATGATCGTGCAGATACTCGAGCGCCAATGCGATCTGGATGAAGATGCGCATGATGGCGGGCTCACTTAGATGGCTCTGACTAGAGGATCGACCACAGCAAACCGAGTCAGTCACACGGGCTTCGTATTCACGGTCCACCGATAGCTGCTGCAAGACCTGCTGTCCTGGTGAGACCGCAGGAAGCCGTCCAGATCCCCGCCGCTAGTGTATTCCATGACGATGGCGAGCTGTCTGCCGTCCTCCACCGTCTCGATGCACTGCACGATGTTCGCGTGACGCAGTCGCGTCAGCAGCTGCGCCTCCAGCCGACTCGTCTGCCTCGCCGCGTCATCGTCTCCGTGTGGGACCTTGGCCGCGAACAGCTTCCGGTCGGCCACGCGCCGAACAAGCAGCACGTCCCCGAACTGGCCGCTGCCCAGCAGCGACAGCGCCTCGTACCCGCTGATTGCCGCCATCCGCCCACGACGCTTGAAGTGCCAGTCCAATTCCGGAGACTGGAACTTCCAGTGTAGCCATGTGAGCCGACTGGAACTTTCCTGTAGTTCCAGAAACAATGTAGCCATGTGGCGGAGGAGAAGACCTGGAGCGGCATGACCTTCCTGCCCTCTGAAGACGTGGCTTGTGTAGTGTACATGCAAGTACCGCGTTGCTCTATTGGCGTGTCGTTACTCGAAGAGTTGGTCGTGCTGTGCTTCTAGCTACTCGTCCTCTCGCCTTCCTAGTGGTCTGGAAGACAGCAGCTCTCCTCAGCGGCCAGCCGTCTATTCCCACTCAATCGTGGCCGGCGGCTTGGAGGAAATGTCGTAGACGACGCGGTTGACGCCGCGCACCTCGTTGATGATGCGGTTGGACATGCGGCCCAGCACGTCGTACGGCATGTGGTACCAGTCGGCCGTCATGTAGTCTGACGTGCTGACGGCGCGGATGGCGATGACCTTCTCGTAGGTGCGGCCGTCGCCCATGACGCCCACCGACTTGACCGGCAGCAGCACGCAGAAGGCCTGGCCGGTGGTCTTGTAGTGGCCGCTCTTGCGCAGCTCCTCCAGGAAGATGGCGTCGGCCTGACGCAGCGTCGTCAGCGCCTCGGGCGTGATGTCGCCCAGCACGCGGATGGCGAGGCCCGGACCGGGGAACGGGTGGCGCCACACGCTCTCCTCGTCGATGCCCAGCGCCATGCCCAGCTCCCGCACCTCGTCCTTGAACAGCTCGCGCAGCGGCTCGATGAGCTTCAGGTGCATCGTGTCGGGCAGGCCGCCCACGTTGTGGTGCGTCTTGATGGTGGCCGACGGGCCCTTGTACGACACGCTCTCGATCACGTCCGGGTACAGCGTGCCCTGCAGCAGGAAGTCCACGGGGTGCTCAATGCGAACCGCCTCCTCCTGGAACAGCTCGATGAACAGGTTGCCGATGGTCTTGCGCTTGAGCTCGGGCTCCGTCACGTCCTTCAGCGCCGCCAGGAAGCGGTCGGAGGCGTCGATGCACTTGAGGTTGATGCCCAGCTTCGTCTGCAGCCGGTCCACGACCTCCACGGCCTCGTTCTGGCGCAGCAGACCATTGTCGATCAGCACGGCGTGGAAGCGGTCGCCCAGCGCGCGCTGCAGCAGCACGGCGGCCACGGACGAGTCCACGCCGCCGCTAACGGCGCCGATCACGTGGCCTTCGGGGCCCACGGTGAGCCGCACCTCGTCGATGAAGGCGTCGGCGATGCTGCGCATGTCCCAGTCCGTGGGGGACTGGCAGATGCCCACCACGAAGTTGCGCAGCAGGTCCTTGCCCAGCGGACTGTGGGTCACCTCCGGGTGGAACTGGAGGCCGTAGAACTTGCGCTTGACGTCCACGATGGCCGCGTGCTCCGAGTTCTCCGTGACGGCGATGTCCTCGAAGCCGTCGGGCCGGGCGTGCAGCTTGTCGCCGTGGCTCATCCACATCTGGAACTCGTCCGGCAGGCCGTCGAAGAGCCCGCCGCAGTCCACGCCGCCCTTGCGCGAGACCATGGCCTTGCCGTACTCGCGGTGCTGGGACGGCGCCACCTTGCCGTTGAAGGTGAAGGCCAGCTCCTGCAGGCCGTAGCAGATGCCCAGCACCGGGATCTTCTGGCTCTCGATGAGCTCCCACACCTCGGGCGCCACGTGGGGAGCGCCCTTGTCGAAGACGGACTGCGGGCCGCCCGACAGGATGATGCCCGTGAGGCGGTGCTGGCGCAGCTCCTCGGCGCTCACCAGGCACGAGTACAGCTCGCAGAACACGTGCAGCTCGCGCACGC
>MBAC02003374.1:0-15628 GCA_001712635.2 Nothophytophthora sp. Chile5 | reverse complement strand
GCAGCTGGAGAGCAGTCGAGTAGCCCGCACACAGCAAAACATGAAACAACAGTTCGTGCAAAATAATGCCACTCGCACATTGCTAGGAAAACTGCAGTGTCGAGTTGTTGTACTGTTCATCCTGTGTGATCTCTAGTCGCGTGAGATATGCCTGTACAATGAGCGCACGCTGTCTGGTGTACACTCATTCCGCAGCTCGAACGCACGATGAATGGGAGTCACTCCCGACCGACTATGGCCTTGCCGAACTTGCTGTGGGCGGCACAGATACGAAACGCGCCAAGGCGTCATCTTCGCTTCGACCGCCGGATTACTCCGGGACTCCACACATAACCCTGTCAGAATGAATGTATCAACTAAAAACCTTGCATATTTAATGAAGGATAAATCCCCACTCAATAATATGCTACGCTATTCACATCTCCCAAACATCATTGTACTGCTATATTCAATAAATGTCCACGGGTTCATCTGTCACTCCGGCGTAATCCAGCAGCACAGGCAATGATTTCTCCATGGCCCTCTTCAGCTCTCAACTGATGGAGACGGTGGGATGCCACCTCTTGCCTAGAATTGCAACGCAGACTGAAGCAACCACAACATTTTTTCCTCCATCGAGCCAACTCACGTGACTCGCGCGAACATCAACAGCAGTCAAGCATTCACCCAACTTCTCAAGCGAAACATGATGCGAGTGGTCGTCGTCGGTGGGGGCCAGGCAGGCATCAACTGTGCGCAAGGACTGGCCAACAAGCTGACCGCAGAGGACAAGACCGAAGTGGTGGTGCTGGAAAAGAGCGCCTTCTTCTACCATGTGATGGGCGCGCCACGCGCCTACGTTGACGCCGGCTACAAGAAGAACATGTTTGTCCCGTATGGCAACGCGATCCCCAAGCACGCAGCGGACTTTGTGCATGTGAGGCGTGCGGTTGCAACGCGCATCTCGGCTGACGACAACGAGGTTTCCTTTCGCACCGTTGGCAGCGATGACAAGGAGAGCTCGACCACGGAGAAGCTGCACTTCGACTATCTGGTGCTGGCCACGGGGAGCACGTACACTGCTCCCATCAAGCAAGACAGTCGTGACTACGGTCGATCAGCTACCGAGGTGAAGCTGGATGAAGTGCGCGAGCACATCGAGAAGGCGGAGAAGATCCTGATCGTCGGAGGAGGCGCCGTGGGCTGCGAAGTGGCGGGGGAGATCAAAGCCAAGTACCCGGACAAGTCGGTGACCATCCTCGAGGCGCACGACAAGCTCATCGCTACCAACAACCTCAGCGACAAGTTCTACTCGTATTTGTATCCCTCACTGGACAAACTGGGCGTGAAGGTGATCCTGGGTGAGCGCCTTACAGAGCGGATGGCCGGCAATTGCTTCGAGAAGCGCACACTTCGCACGGACAAGGGCACGACCATTGACTCGGATATCCAGCTGCTCTGCGGAGGCTTCCACCCCGTGACTGAGCTTGTGCAGGACATGGATCCTGATTTGGTGACCGACCGTGGCGCCATCAAAGTGACCGACCAACTGCAACTCGAAGGTGGCAAGTACGCGCACATGTTCGCGTTGGGTGACGCCAGCAATCACCCGACGCCTAAGATGGCATTCTGGGCGGCCGATCAGGGCAAGTTCCTGGCGGCGGAGTTGGCGGCCGCGATCCAAAAGAAGCAGGATGGTTTCGCGAAGCCGTACCCCAAGGTGGCCACAGAGGCGGTGATTCTGCCTCTGGGCCCCAGCGGAGGCGTCTCGCAGCTGCCGGTGTGGGGCGGCGTTGTCGTTGGCGATTGGTTCACCTGGATGATCAAATCGAGGGATTTCCTTGCCGGGAGAGTGTGGGCGAGCCTTGGCGCTAGTCCTCCCAAGTAGCTTAGTTGTCTGCACCCGAGAGAGGCGGAAATTTTGTGCTCGATCAAGATGTCAGTTTCCGTTTCAGTTGATTTATTTGTCTTCGAAGTTGAAGCCAACCAACTTGAAGTGAAGAGATTACGGTTCGCCCACTTAACCGCAACCCCCGCAACCCACCGCACGGTCCACGAGCGCTTGAACCGCGACGGATCAGCTCCATTGTTTGAAGTCCAGAATAAAATCTTCCAAGATGCCGCGTGTAGTGATCATCGGCGGCGGCCCCGCGGGCATCAACTGCGCGCAAGCGCTGGCCCAGCAACTGACTGCAGCTGACGACACGGAGGTGCTGCTGCTGGAGAAGAGCGCCTTCTATTACCACGCGGTGGGCGCCCCTCGCGCTTACGTGGACGCGGACTTCGTTCGGAAGCTCTTTGTGCCGTACGACGACGCGATCCCCAAGGCGGCCGCGGGTTTCGTGCGCGTGCTGCGTGCGGTGGCCACGCGAATCTCGGCTAACGAGAGCGAGGTCTCGTACCGTACTATCGATGCCGACGACAAGGAGAGCGAGACGACGGAGACGCTGCGCTTCGACTTCTTGATCCTGGCCACGGGCAGCACGTACACCACGCCAATCAAGCAAGACGGCCGTGACCCCACTCGATCGACTACCGAGGCGCAGATGCAAGAAGTGCATGGGCAAATCGAGAAGGCGAATAAGATCCTCGTGGTGGGAGGGGGCGCCGTGGGCTGTGAGGTGGCGGGGGAGATCAAGGCCAAGTACCCGACCAAATCGGTGACGATCCTTGAGGCGCGCGACAAACTCATCGCTACCAACAACCTGTGCGACAAGTTCTACTCGTACCTAGACCACGCGCTGGGCAAGCTGAAGATCGAGGTCATTTTGGGAGAGCGGCTGGAGGTGCGTTTGGAGGGCAACTGCTTCGAGAAGCGCACGCTCCGCACGGACAAGGGGACGGCCATTGAGTCGGACATCCAACTTCTTTGCGGAGGGTTTCACCCTGCGACAGCGCTGGTGCAAGATATGGACGCTTCGCTTGTGACCGACCGCGGCGCGATCAAAGTGAACGACCAACTGCAGTTGGCAGGCAAGAAGCACGAGCATGTGTTTGCACTGGGCGACGCTACCGACCACACGACCCCCAAGTTGGCTTACTGGGCCGGCGAGCAAGGCAAGTTTTTGGCGCGCGAGCTGGTGGCCGTGATCCGCAAAAAGCAGGAGGGATTCACGACGCCGTTCCCTAAAGTGACAGCCGAGGCGCTTATCCTTCCCCTTGGACCTCGCGGTGGGGTGTCGCAGCTGCCGGTGTGGGGCGGCCTGGTCTTCGGAGACTGGGTCACCTGGCTGGTCAAGGCGAGGGACATGTTCGCTGGAAAGACCTGGAGCAGTTTTGGAGCTGCCATCCCGAACTAAATGGGCCTAACGCTAGAGTGCAACCTGGGAGAAAGAAGTGGTGGAAGACACACTCTTGGTGTTCTCGGCGATTCGGGACAGATACATCATTCGCTCAGCTCTTCGTGGCAAATGATGTTTTTCTGTCATGCCGATAATTTCCGATTGTACTCACATGTCGCAACTCGCACGCTGTGACTGCGGAACACGAACAGTCGGGTTTTATATACAGGGACTCGATGATGCATTCTGGTGACGGTGCAGGGATTCGCAGCAAGGGAGGGTCGAATCTAACGTGCTTTGGATTCTGAGCAGACGCACTTCGCCAGGAGGCAGTATCTTTTGGAACGAGCACTTTGAGCTGCGAGGGAAATACCGTCTCGATCTCCGCAAGGAAGATCAGCCAGGTAAAACGCTATCGCTACCTGGCCATGCGGTCTTCCTGGTCCTTAGTCCTACACGTGTGCAATCACAGACAGGTAGTCGAATATGCTAATCAGACAGCGCTCGTCTATAGATTTGGACGTACTGCAAGTTGGTCGACGTGCAACATCGGAATGAGCCGTTCGACACGCGATACGCACCCGATGTTCACTAAAATATTTGCGCACCGCACCGCACCGCACCGCACCACCCCGAGCTATCGGTTGGTTGATTGGTTCGTGAATACAAATCTTGCTCATATGAAACGTTGAAGTAACTCTCAACATCATTAGTTCTGAAACCGATTTCGTATTAAATTTGAAGTTTGACATGTGTCAATTAAACCCATAGTTGAGACCAACGACCAAGTCGGTGCATCGATCATCGATTAAGTACAACAGGATATTAGTTTATATGGAAGAGTAATGTGAAGCACGGTATAGCTGCAGCCATTCTTGATTTGACAGAGGCCGCGTGCACCCTCTCCGCTTGAAAAGACCCAATGCTGGCCTTCAGAGCTTTCTTGCACCCCTTGATGGTCTGCTGCACCGTTTCACCATCACCTCGTAGGAAGATGCCATCCCGCCCAATTCATCATTCCGTCGCTACACTCCTCGCTTCACTCCTGCAACATTAAAGAAAGTAGACTCTGATTGAGGCAAAAGATCGGCTCGCACGGATGCTCGGCTCTGGGCCCGTCTCCGCCAATACCGCGCGGCCCCGCTTCGCTGGTATCCCTCGCGGTTTGCTGCGTCTTCGGGCGCTCGCACCGCAAACCTCAGTTGGTCTCCACCCCCTCCTGTTTCTGAAAGGATGCGCGCACGCACTATCTTCTTGGTTTAGCCCGCCAGTCCAGCCCGACATTGTCAATATGGTTGGGCGCGTTCCTGCGTGGCTGGGCGACGCAGGCGTAGCTATAATATGGCTGGAGAAGCGAAATGCACCTTGCGATGGTAAGGATACTTTCGTTTTCCCCTTGACGCAGTTGATCACGCCAACACACATTCTCCAGAAACTGTTGGAACGCTTGATTGCCACGTCGCTAGATAACGTATCGGAGACGGGGGGATGTGTCAGCGATGATCAATAATCCACCGTCTCACCTGTACCTTCGAACTGTGATACGCTCTTAACTAAATATGTAGAACCCGCGGAAGATGATTGCAGTTTGCACGCTTGCGTCAAACCCGTTTAAGAGCATGTACGATGGAAAAGCGTACACCGAGGGAGTGCGTCTCTATGTTATATGACAGGTATTTGATGTACCGCCTGACGTGCCGATTACGAACACGAGATTGCGTAGTTTGTCTCCCGGTGACGTTGCTTTTCCTCCGTTGTCATTGGCCGGCGGAGGAAGGGGATGGGACAATTGCGATAAGAGTTGAGGAGTCGCTCTTTCGCGACTTGCTGGGAGGTCGCCCAACCCACTGCGCTCGTGCGTGCATGACTGATCGTCAGGCTTGCTGTCGCCTCTTACGCCGTTGGACCAGGCTTGCCGACTCAAGGCAGACCTCATTCTCCAAATCGGTTCGCTTCGAGCAAGCAGAACATCTCCACACACGCCTAACGCACTCCCATCGAAGCCATGCCTCGCATCCTCATCATCGGCGGCGGCCCCGCGGGCGTCAGCACTGCCCAGACGCTCGCCAGCGAGCTCACGCCCAAGGATGACACGGAGGTGATCATCATGGAGAAGAGCAAGTACTACTACCACGCCGTGGGCACGCCGCGCGCGCTCGTCGAGGCCAGCTTCACCAAGAACCTGTTCGTGCCGTACGACAACGTCATCCCCAAGGCGGCCGCGTCCTTCGTGAAGTTCCAGCGCGCGCTGGTGACGCGCATCGTCCCCGGCGCTAACGAAGTGGAGTACGCCCCCATCGGCGAGGACGACGACACGCTCTGCGGCCCGGTGAAGAGTCTGTCGTACGACTACCTGGTCATCGCGACGGGCAGCACGTACACGGTGCCCATCAAGCAGCCGAAGAACAACTTCAAGCGCTCGACGACGGAATCCAAGTTGGCGGAGGTGCGCGACCAGGTGAAGTCCGCGAACAGCATCCTGATCGTTGGCGGCGGCGCTGTGGGCGTCGAAGTGGCTGGTGAGATCAAGGCCAAGTACCCGAAGAAGACCGTGACGATCGTTGAAGGAAGCAACAAGCTCGTCGGTGGCAACAACGTGCGCGACAAGTTCCGCACGAAGCTCACGGGTTACTTGAAACGACTGGGCGTGAAGGTGGTGCTGGGCGAGCGGCTGGAGACGCGCCTGACGGGCAACAGTTTCGAGAAGCGTACGCTGCGAACGGACAAGGGGACGGAGATCGAATCGGACATCCAGCTGCTCTGCGCCGGCTTCAGCCCCACGGCTGACCTCATCCAGAAGCTGGACGCGAGCCTGGTGACTCCGCAGGGCTCTATCAAGGTGAACAGCCAACTCCAGCTGGATAGCGCGGAGTACTCTAACATATATGCGCTGGGCGATGCCAGCAACCACGCTACCCCGAAGCTGGCGTACTGGGCCGGCATGCAGGGCAAGCACCTGGGCAGCGAGTTGGCGCTCGTGGCGCGCAAGACGCAGACCAACGTGAGCAAGGCGTTCCCCAAGGTGGAGGTGGAGGCTATGCTGCTTCCGCTGGGCCCGAACGGCGGCGTTGCGCAGCTTCCGGTTATGGGAGGCGTTGTGATGGGCAACCTGGTGACAAAGTCGATCAAGTCCAAGGACTACTTCGCTGGCCAGACGTGGAAGAGCCTGGGAGCCACTGCTCCTCAGTAAGTGCGCGTATCGAAGATCTCAAAGCGGCCGCTGGCAGCCGCCTGCGGTTCTCACACGCATGTGTACTTATCCTTTTATTTTCAATACAAAACGATATGCATTGAATCACGTGCTTTGCATGCTGTTGTGTCGGTCCATTTGACCCTCGAGTGACATTGTGGTGCTAACTGTCAAACACGTTTGCCAAGCCTGATGATTAAAAAAGAATCCTAATTTTTCTGCGGATAGTCGTATCCAGGATACCATTTTTTTCTAATGAAAAATCCTGAAAACTGAAAAGTGTAATTTTACGTTGTGTTAAAACAACACAGGTTTTACTCATCGTTTTAACATACGATGTTATCCTAAACAAACATTTAAACCCTATATTTTGCTTGTCCTTCAAGTTCGATTATCAGGCTACATTTAGTTATAATACTGCATTTTTGCAAAAAGTATGCTTTTATGAAATCGAGTTGGTGATCAGCCAACACAGTCCGATGCAGTGAAGGACGATCGGCTAGTCCAAAGTGTCGATTAGATTGGCACAGCGACAACACAGGCACTCAAATGCTTGTAGACGTACTAAGCTCACCCGAATATAACCAAAGCAGCCCGACGACTCTATCGCTTGCTAGAACTGCAATACAGCAGCAGAACATCAAGAGTATCGTGAACATGTTCTTCACATTGCGCTTTCGCTACTCAATCCACAAATATTACTACCAAGGCAGCACACGACTACCATGGATTGCTTGCTTGCAATCCCCCAACATCCCTTTCCACTTACTTCCGGCTGCGACGAACCGAGCACTTGTCGCTGCTCGTAGTGGTCGTGGCCGTCGTGGCAGCTGGAGTGGCCGTCGTGGCAGCTGGAGCGGCGGTCGTAGCGGCAGGAGCATCAGTGGCAGTTTCCTCAACCGCTGAGGTGGCAGTGGGCGTGGTGGTGGCTGTGGTCGCTTCATCTGCCGCAGAGGCTTCCGTGCTGGTCGCGGTCGTCGTCGAAGATGCAGCCGCAGTGGTAGCAGTGGGCGCGGCGGTCGTAGTTGCAGGAGCGTCCGTGGTCGTGGTGGCAGTCGTCGAAGTGGGGGCGTCCGTGGTCGTCGCCTCATCAGCGGTCGAGGCGGCAGTCGACGTGGTCGTGGTGCTGGTCGTGGCGGCGGTGGTCGACGCGGATCCGCTCGTGTAGGACGCCGCAGTGCCATCAAGAGCCACGCAGTTAATGTACACCTGCCACGGCTGCGCGTGCAGCGCCAGCCAGTAGAACACGAACTCGGACGAAGACTCGCACGTGGCCACGTCGATAGGGATCATCGCGGGGGACTGGCCCGAGAACTCGGTCACACAGTTGGTGTTATTGAAGACGCGCGTGTCGTCGCACCAGACTTCGCACGGGCCCGGGTGCGAGTTGCCCAGGGTGTCGTGCTCAGCGTATCCGTTCGACGGGATCGGCTCCTCCGTGCCGTCTTTGAGCGTGTTGCCGCACTCGGAGATGTTCGTGCCGTACGTCGTGATGTATTCCTTGAGACTAGTGATGCCATTCGCAGTGAACCACTCGTCCACTGCCAGGTAGTAGTCGCCGTACGACGCGTCGCCGATGATCTCGGCCATGTCGATGGTGCCGGCGGGGCCACCGAAGTAGTACACGTGATCAGCGTCGCCCGTGGGAGGGGGCACGATGATGTTTCCATGGCCGAGCACGGTCGGGGTGTATGCAGCTTGGATGACCACAACAGCGGTGAGAGCGACAAGCTGCAGCATGATCGATCGCAGTGGGAGAAACTCGAGACTGGACTGGTGGGTTCTGCTTCCGGGTGAGAGCGAAAAAGCTGGAATGAGAGGGAATGAAGCAGATTATTTAATTGGACTGGCCTCCTAGCGCCACTAGTATCCTCATATCCATGCAAGTGCAAAGGCGGCGGAGTGGTTGAGTGCAGGGGGATCACGCACGGATACAGTGATACAGACGACAGGAAGCGCATGTGTCGATCCAAATGGAGCCCAGCTGGATTCCGTGAACGGATCGGACAGGTGGCCGTGCTCACGGACAGTTGCACTCGGAGGTGCCACGGTTTGTACAGAAGAATGCACGTGTGTCCTTCAAGAGGACAGATTTCTGGCGTGCTTTACGAATAGCGAAACGAGATTAGTCGAAGTCCCGCATCCATTCGTCCAGCGTGCGCGCAAGAGCGAATGACCCTTTCGGCGATGCATACTGCAGTTGGCAAACAGGTCTATATCCTGCTGGCAGATCCAGGGACGCAGGCCGCGGCCCCCGTTGAGCTGCCGTTCCCATTCACCATTCCATCCCAATCCAATCCAACCCACAAGCCTTCGCTTCGATTCAAGCACATGATAACATCGCCTTCTATGGAAAGCTTTCGTGGTGTTGCTCCACGTTCGTATCACCGTATGCTCACTCGCTCAATTGATCCACTCCCTCGTGGACACCAAACTCCTGACTGTTTGTTGGCAATTTATTAACGCAGCTCACAGCAAACACATTGACCACAGTCTTAGCGCCAACAGTTGACGACAAACTGGTGGTGTTACCTCTCTCTACTTTCTCGCTTCCAGAGCGCCCATTACGATTATGAGCGACGGCGAGAGCACTTGGACGTCGACGTGGAAGGAGCAGCGGTAGTAGCAACCGGCGCCTCGGTCTCAGGAGCAGCAGTGGTGACAGCAGGGGCCTCCGTCTCAGAAGCTGCCTCGCCGGCCGTGCTTGCCTCGGTGGAAGTCGCCACCGGAGTGGCCGTTGTCGTGGCCGGGGCCGTCGTAGTGGTGGTGGCGGTAGTAGCAGCCGGGGCCGTCGTGGTGGTGGTCGAATTGGACGATCCGGTGCTGGCCGCAGCCGTGCCGTCGAGAGCCACGCAGTTAATGTACACCTGCCACGGCTGCGCGTGCAGCGCCAGCCAGTAGAACACGAACTCCGCCGAAGACTCGCACGTGGCCACGTCGATAGGGATCTTGGCAGGCGATTCGCCCGAGAACTTGGTCACGCAGTTGGTGTCGTGGAACACACGCGTGTCGTCGCACCAGATCTCGCACGGGCCCGGGTGGGAGTTGCCCAGCGTGTCGTGCTGAGCGTAGCCATCCGAGGGCACAGCTTGAACAGTGCCAGCCTTCTCGGTGTTGCCACACTCGGAGATGTCCGTGCCGTACGTCGTGATGTATTCCTTGAGGCTGGCGACGTTGTTCGCGGTGAACCAGTCGTCCACGGCCTGGTAGTAGTCGCCGTACGACGCGTCGCCGATGATCTCCGCCATGTCGATGGTGCCAGCGGGGCCGCCAAAGTAGTATTCGTGGTCGGCGTCGCCCGTGGGCTTCGGCACGATGATGTTGCCGTGGCCGACGGCGCGCGAGATGGCGGCGGCCTGGAAGACGAGAGCGGCGAGGGCGATGTGCTGCAGCATCGTTGTGGTCGGATTGGGCGGAGCGAGGACTTCTGCTGGTTCGAGGAAAAGCTGCAATGAGAGGAAATGCACCAGATTATTTTAATTCTCGTGCATTGCCTAGCCCGATTAACGGCACGGGTAGGAGGGAGGCTGGACCCGTCGAGTACCAGTTGGCAGGAGCGAAGGCCAGCTGGCCGCCTCGGAGAAGCGAGGCAAACGCAGCATCGCCGAGACCTCCCGATGGTGCGTCGGCACATGGTTTCTCGGAACACTGGTCATCCACAGGACCCCAAAAGGAAACTGATGAACGCATGGGCGAATGATGTCTGCACGTCGGGCAGTTCAGTTCATGTGCACTTTCGGTCAAGTCGGAGCGCGAAGTTGTTCTGCGGTGGTGTGGCCCTGAACGCTTGGACCTGCTCAAAATCTACTATTCATATACTGAACTCGTATCAAGTGACGCACCAAACTGGACCTCAAGTGCCGTTTGGCTAGCACTTGGACCGCGCTGAGGCGAAGGACGCGATAGCGATACGACGACAGGATCGCCATGTGAAAAAGCGTGGCGAAATGCCTTCCCAGCTGGTTTACCGCAAGTTCCACTCGGCCTTAGCGAAAATACCAGCTGTCGTCAACTCCCTTCTTCGGGGAAACCATCTTGATTATGCAGACGTCTGTTCACGGGTCAACAGGCGCTACCTTCATGCTTGGCGCAACCTGTTTGGTGGTCCAAGTCGGTTAATCTCCGACAGCGTCTGGAACACCTGCTCGTTGGGGAGGCCCAAAAGGCTGGCTGCTGCTGTGTTAAACGTGGTGTTGTGAAAAATGCATCTTCGGTCTCGGGATTGTCCCGGAACGCAGGACAGCTTGGTAGTGATAGGCAATGCAATGTCGGCGGAAATGAAAGTCTCGGTCATCTTTTGTATTAATTTCTACGCACAAATTTTGACTGACACACACACTGGACCATAAGACGCCCGCTTTCTAGTTACGATCAGCTACGGCGTCTCGAGCATTTGCTGCTGTTTTCGGCAGCCTCGGTAGCGGTAGGTGCAACGGTCGTGGCAGCAGGAGCATCCGTCGTCGGTGCCGCAGTCGTGGCGGCGGGGGCGGAAGTCGTAGCCGCAGTGGCGTCAGTGGTTGTTGGAGTTTCCGTTGAATCGGCCTCCGCATCCGCTTCGTCAGCAGCTGAGGTGCTCGTCTCGGCCGATGTAGCTGTAGGGGTCGCAGTAGTTGCAGCGGGGGCCGTGGTTGGACTACTAGCGGAGGCGGTCGTAGTGGCTGGAGCCGTAGTGGTTGTTGTGGCGGTCGTGGCAGCTGGGGCCGTAGTGGTTGTTGTGGCGGTCGTGGCAGCTGGGGCCGTAGTGGCTGTGGTGCTGGTGCTGGTCGAGACGGACGATCCGGAGCCAGCGGTGCCATCGAGAGCGACGCAGTTGACGTAGATCTGCCATGGCTGCGAGTGCAGCGCCATCCAGTAGAACACAAACTCGGCCGACGCCTCACATGTGCTCACATCGATGGGGATCTTTGCTGGCGATTCGCCCAGAAACGTGTCCAAGCAGTTCGAGTCGTTGAACACGCGGACATCGTCGCACCAGATCTCGCACGGGCCAGGGTGCGAGTTGCCCAGGGTGTCGTGTTCGGCGTAGCCATCCGACGGGACAGGTTGGGGGGTGCCGTCCTTCGCCGTCCACCCGCACTCCGAAATGTTGCTGCCGTACGTGTCGATGTACTGCTTCAGAGTGTCGATGCCGTTCTCGGTGAACCAGCCGTCCACGTGGTCGGCCATGGTCGAGTAGTCGGAGTAGCTTTCCGTCCCGATGATCTCGGGCATGTCGATGGTACCAGCGGGGTCGCCGAAGTAGTATTCGTGGTCGGCATCTCCCGTGGGCTTGGGCAGAATGATGTTTCCGTGGCCGGCGATGGTCGAGACGTATGCAGCCTGGAAGAATAAGGCGCCGAACGCAACGTACTGCAGCATGATGAGCTGCTGGAGAGTCTGGCAGGTCGTCGGATCCAACTGCGCTCGCGAGAGGAAGTTGTGCAATGAAAGCAAATGAGCCGAATTATTAACGGTTGGTTAATCATGAACGCTGCATCGGACAGGTAGAATCCGCAGGAGCGCACAGAGGATCGCTTTGTCAATCACGGAATCACGGCAAGGTAAAGCCATCCATCTGTTTTCATGGCAAGCTGGGATTCGAACACCGCTCATCGCAAGATGCTCCTGATGAACTTCATGGTGGCCGAGCGCCGCCCGCCAAGGCAGACAGGAGGTCTGTGCTGGGTGTCAGACTTCCATGCGCTTGCACACAGTCGCTGCTCGTGAAATGGACACTCTGCATGCAGCGAAGCAGCTCGCTCACGGCGAGTTGCTGTCAAGCCCCATCTCGAACCACGTAGAGAGCTAGCGTGTCAGCGGTGACTAAAACAAAAGCTTTAGTTTAAAAAAATACTTTTAAATTGTGCTTTTAAGAAAAGTACTATTATGAACCCGGAAAGCAAACTCAAAACGGTATTTTCACAGCTCATTGCTGAAATATAACCGGCCAACTTGGCAAACATGACAGCGCAGCTACTGGACGGGAAGGCGTGCAGCAAGGAGATCGAGGCGGAGCTCAAGGCGCTGGTGCCTGCTCTGGGCGTGGAGCCATCGCTGGCGCTGGTTCTTGTGGGCGCCAACCCGGACTCCAAGACGTATGTGCGGCTGAAAAAGAACGCCTGCCTGCGCGCGGGCATCGTCCCGCAGGTGAAGGAGCTGCCTGCGACCATCGCTTTCGAGGAGCTTCTGGCGCTGATCCACTCGCTCAACGCCGACGCCAGCGTGCACGGCGTGTTGCTTCAGCTGCCGCTGCCGGAGCACCTGCACCCGCACGAGGAGGAGCTGCTGGAGGCCATCAGTCCGGAGAAGGATGTCGACGGGCTGCACTCGCGCCACTTCGCGCGACTCGCCGAGCTTCCGAAGGCGGAGGGCGAGGCGGCCCCGCGCGATCTCCGCTTGCAGCCGTGCACTCCTGCGGGGTGTCTAGAGTTGTTGAAGCGCAACGGCATCGAGCTGGCGGGGAAGGACGTGGTGGTGATCGGGCGCGGGCAGTTGGTGGGGCTGCCGCTGTCGCTCATGCTGCTGGCGGCCAACGCCACGGTCACCACGTGCCACTCGCAGACGAAGCGTCTGGCCGACAAGGTGCGGCAGGCGGAGGTGGTGTTCGTGGGAGCGGGCCAGCCCGAGCTGGTCAAGGGCGACTGGCTGGCGGAGGGGGCTGTGGTCGTGGACGTCGGTATCAACTACGTAGACGATGCCACGGCCAAGAAGGGCTACAAGATCCTGGGGGATGTGGACTTCGCTGCCGCCAGCACGCGCGCCTCGGCCATCACGCCTGTGCCCGGCGGCATCGGGCCCATGACCATCGCCATGCTGCTCAAGAACACGGTCGAGTGCGCCAAGTACGCGGCAGCACGCCAGGCAACGGAGAGCTGAGTGGGTCCCTCAAGCGCGAGCTCCGTCCGATTGCTCACGTGTATATTTTATTGTAGATCTCAATGGAGTCGCGATATCATAGGCGACGCTCCACTTTATAGATCGATTGCTTTCCTCGAAAGCGCCTCCTTTGAGATCTCCAATAGAGTGTAGCGAAACACATTGACGATTACTGACATCCTCTCTCGCTCTCCGTGCTCCGTGAGCTCTCTCCCTCTCTTTTGGGACTACTTCAGCGAGTCTTCTGTATACTTGGCGCCTGCACGTGCAGTCCGCTTCCACTTGGCTGGTCGATTGGATTGGTGGAGTTAATAAGTTGGTAGGTGGGGACGGCGCGAGCGGAGAGCTCAGATCTCACCGCTGAGGTAGCTCGAGGGCGCCGACGAGTACGCGAAGCTGCCCGAGCGCGCGATGGACGGGCTCGTGCCATCATAGGTGAAGCCCGCGAACGTGTATGACAGATTGCGTAGCGTGCTGTTGCGCTCCGCGCTGCTCGTGGCGGTGCCAGCGCTGCCAGCAATGCCACCGTAGGGCATCCCACCGGCTCCAACGCCGCCCGTTTCGGCGGCTCCAGCGTCGTTGTCGTCCGCGTCCCTTCCGTCTGGGGCCCCCGAGTCACACGCGCCGTTGCCATCACTGGGCTGTTGTTGCTCGCTGGTCGCGACACTCAGTCCGGCACTGTCGATCTGCGTGAGCGGGAGCTTCGTGAACTCCTCCTCGAAGTTCGCCGCGTCGATCGGGTCTGTGTATTGGCAAGGACGGTAGAGCGGCTGCACCTGGCGATTGTAGAGCAGATTCCAGTCGATGTCGGCGAAGAACGGGTGATACGTGATCTCGCGCGCGTCGATGGCCCCCAGACGCTTGGCTGGGTCGCGAGTGAGCAGGCCCTCAATGAGACTCATGGCCTCGGGGGTAAGTCCCTCGGGGAACTCGAGCTCCGCCTCACGCAGGCGGTTGAAGAGCTCCTGCCGATCCTGCGTGTACCACGGCGGTCGTCCCGTGAGCATCTCGTACAGCACCATGCCCAGGTTCCACCAGTCCACCGCCGTTCCATGGCCGGCGCGGTTCAGGATCTCGGGCGGCAGGTACTCGGGCGTGCCGCACATCGTGTACGTGCCGTTGAGCTCGCTGGTGATGCCCTCTTTGGCCAGTCCAAAGTCCGCCAGCTTCACGTGGCCGTCCACATCCAACATGATGTTCTCCGGCTTCAGGTCTCGGTACACGATGCCCTGTTCGTGCAGATGGATGAGCGCTAGGACGATCTCGGCCGTGTAGAACTTGGCCATGGGCTCCGGGAAGCACCCGCAGCGACTGAGGTGGAAGAACAGGTCTCCGCCGGGACAGTAATCCAGCACAAAGAAGAGCTTCTCGTGCGTCTGGAAGGCGTAGTGCAAACACACCACGAACGGATGCGACACGGACGCCAGCACGCGCCGCTCCGTGCGCGTGTGCTCCACCTGCTGCTTCTTCACAATCGTGGGCTTGCTCAAGATCTTCACCGCGAACAGCTGGGCCGAGTGCTTCTTGCGGACCAGCAGCACTTTACCGAACGAGCCTTTGCCGATCATGCGCAGCACATCGAACTGCTTCAGCGACACCTTCCCACCGCGCCGCCGGGAGCCGTTCTCGGCGTTCTCGTCCTCGAAATCGTCGTCGAAGTCGTCGACATCCTGGAGGATGACGCTTCGCCGCTGGTCCGCCACCGTCGACGCGTTGAAGGGCGCCTCCCGGCCGTCGTCCATCGGCTCCTCGCCCTGTGTCGTGCCCAGCAGGTCGCTGTCTCGCAGACTCGAACTCAGCTGCTCGATCTGTTCGATCTGCTGCGCTGTGGACGTCGTCGCCGCCGTCGTCGCCGCCGTGTCCTGCGAGGACATGGACTCCGAGTCGGTCTTCTGCTCCGATATGCTGAAGAGCGGCGGCCGGCCCGAGCCTGAGTTGGTGAACGAGAACGAGCCCGAGGAGGTCAGCGACGCACTCGCGTTCGACGCTTCGTCGAAGACGGGCGGCTCGTTGGCTTTGTGAGTGAGGAAGTGGCGGATGAGGCGGCAGCTCGCGTGGAAGCCGCGGTTGCCGCAGCACTCGGCGAAGCGGTCCATGTCCACCTTGCAGTTCTCGAGGCTGATGAGCATCAGCACCTCGCGCAGCCAGCGGTCCAGCTCCAGCTGCCGCTTGCGCAGGAAGTTCGTGTCCAGCGACCGCATGAGCGTGCGCGTGGGCACGGGCGACACGCGCACCGACTCGTTCTTGAGCTGGTGCGCCAGCTGCTTGAAGTCGTGGAAGCGGCGGTAGATGGTCCACTGCTTCTCGCTCACGATGCACTCGA
>MBAC02003373.1:0-11014 GCA_001712635.2 Nothophytophthora sp. Chile5 | reverse complement strand
TTGGGACAAGACGCGCGCCGCCACCACATCAAACCATGTGGTGGAAGCGGTGTCAAAGACAAATACGCGACGATGATTGGATGTAATTTAGCGAAAAAGACAAGCTGTACATGCGGATTGGTAGAAATTCCGGGTTGTGCTGACAACCACAAGAAACGAGTCTGCAACGTCTCGGATGATACCGGAACCTTCAGTGTCGGTCCGCGATACAACATAGACCTACAGCGTACGCACCTGTTAAACTGGACCCATTATCAGACAAACTTCAAGGAACAGGTTAAGCCACCTCCTCTTCCTGGGTCAAGCACCGGTACGCTTCAAGTTAAAGGACCACGGACCTCGATCTTAGAGAGCTGCAGTTGCAGGCTCGCCGACTCTGAGGAGCACGTGAAGCCGTATCCATTGACTATGGCGTTGGTGCTGTTGTGGGGGTGCGGAGCAGGCAACGCTCCGGTCGCAGCAGCAAGGCCAGGGTCGGCAGTCGAGTCCGCAATACTCGGGAACTCTTGTCGGCGCCAGATCATATGAGCCACGTCCAGCTTGTACAGCGTCTTGGCGTCCTTGCAGGCGGTGAATGACTCCGTCTCACCGTTGGAGACGTACGTGTAACCACCGAAGAGTATCAGCGTGTGCTCTGCGTAGAAGCACTCAAACAGTAGCCGCTCGCTCGGCACGAACGGCTGTGCGGACGTCACAGTTGAAAGGCGAGGCGTGGACCATACGAGCACCGTCAGATCCAGGATGTGCACATCCAATAACCAGTTCTTCTTGGGCTTGGGGTCCTTGCTCTTGCGGACGCGCCACCCACCGACCACAGCAAGCTGCTCGTTCTTCAGGGCCACGACTTGCATGCCGAAACGCGAGGTCGGCGGCTTCCCGACCGTCTGTGGGACGAACCACGACGGGAGTTTTTGTAGCTCGCGCTCCTTCAAAAGCAGGCGCGCCGCATCGCTCTCCCGTCTCACTTTCTGTGGCGTATGCTCTGCAGCTTCACATTCGTCTCCCTCGGCCGCAGCCAGCAGAAGCTTCAAGCGAGCGGTCGGCAATTGCTGGAGATCCCCGTGAACGGCGGTGTCCGACTTGCCACCGAACAAAAAGATACTCGGCTCCTGTTGCCACTGCTGCTCTGTGTCGAACGACATACACCACGAGTGCCAATAGCGCTCCAGAGGCGGAGCGTCCGTCTCGATCTGCGTCCAGTGCCACTGGCTCAGCGACAACGCGAAGAAGTCGCGGAACACTTGTCCATTGCGTCCCCGCCCACCGAAGATCAACAAATGGCGCGAAGCCAGCAACAGCGCCGAGTGGTCACTTCGCTCGCGGGGTTCGCGCCCCGAGCACTCGTGCCGAGCCCACGTGCTCGTAGCGACATCAAAGGCATAGACACTGTTGGAGTACGTATATCGAACCCGCTCGAACTTCATGGGGTCTGTGCGCACAGCTCGAGGGAGCAGCACGGCAGTATCACGCAGCACGCGACCGCCGAACACAACGAGTTGTTGTCCAGTTTCCTCCGAGCAGCACAGTGTCAGCGAGTTGCCTTCGCGTATACAAGGCACTGAGATGACCCCAAGTGGATCAGAGGTACGGGCAGGAAGCGTGCCGTGGCAAGTCACGGCCACGTCTTGGCCTCGAAGGACGCCGCCCAGTAGGATATCGAATGGATCGTCGTCGACACCCATCGGCATTGCGGCTGCCAACTCGTCGTTGCGGTTTTCGTCCACAGCATGCTGAACTGTCTTGGAGCCATGAGCTGCTTGGCCATGACGACGGGCTTCCTCTTCTTCGCCATCGCGAGATCCATTGCGTTCGTGTCGAGACTCTTCCTGGCGTCGGAGCTGCTTGCTTCTCTTCCACTTGAGCTTCCTGTACGAATCGCAGACGAAGGCCGCGTTCTGGTCGCGCCGAAGATCCAGTTCTTGCACATACATGCACAGATCCACGCGGTCTCGCAGCCACTCGGACACGGAGCCCTGTTGGCGGCCGCTGTCATTTTTCTGAATGGCATCGGGGCTCACAGGGAGAGTTGCCATTGAAGAAAATGCCGCAAGTCCCAAAGCACCTTCCCACTTGTCTCTCTTGTCCCTTGGCGCTCGCGTGCCGTCCAAGCTCTAGGTCGATAAGGAGTTAATATGGGCGCGTCGCTTCGCTCAAGTGACACGTTCGGGCATCCCCACCGTTGGTGAGTCACCACCAAGCACCGCCCCAATGTGTTCGCGGCAGTTATCGTCGCAACTTGCTGCGTGCATGGAGGTCAGTGGTGCTACTACAGTTGGGATCGCGAATGCTCCTTCGCCTGGCCGTTGGCTGCCTTTCCGTTCTTCTCGCGTCGACTCTCACATGAGAGAAAGGCGGTGGCGGTGGCGGTGGTGGTGGAGGGGAAGCTGCCTTCTCTGCCTGCTGCCGACGCGTCAGTGTTGAATCGAGCGCGTAGGAGGGAAGCGGAGTAAGTACAAGGCAGCAAGATGGCGGCCCAACAGAGCCGCATGCCGTCGATATATGGTGGATCCGCCACCTTCTCGGAGGAAGGAATGTCCGCGACTCTGCGCAGTGATGGTGTCGGCGCCACTGGCCAACCGGGCCACCTCACCTCCGGACACGACGTGCATGAATCCTCGGAGATTCCCGACGAGCATGGAGAAAAGACGCCGTCGACGCCTCGCCGCCCGCTCTTCGGCTCAATGCGCGAGGCGTTGGAGAGCGAGGGCCGACTGAGGGAGGAGACAGGTGGCTACGTGATCAAGCGGTGCAGCGGCCATCGACAGCAACAGCCGCAGCAGAAACCACGCAATGGCGGAGCGAAGGGCAAGCAACGGCGTGCGAACACACACGAATCGAAGGAAGACCCTCGTGCTGCCATAGCTGCTGCTGAGCAACAGGCCGACTCGGCGGGCTACACCGTAATCCGCCGCCGACCTTCGATCGACGAGGGGAAGGCCGCCTCCCCTTCCTCCTCGCTTGACCCCAGACGCAAGACGTCGCCCCAGGCGCAGCCTGCGCGCCGTAATCTGCGGTCTGCAGGCACGACGCTCAACCGCAGCAACAACAAGGACAAGAAGCACGAGCGGTCGCACCAGCAAAAGCAGCCGACGGGTTGGAGACACGCCTCCCCCAAGCCAGAGACAGGCAGCGGCCTCGGCTCCATGCTGCCCCCAGCATCATCATTGCCCCCGTCTCACAGGACGCCAGTCGATCTGCAGCTGCCTCTGTCGACGCCATTGCTGCCGCTGGCCGCCCACGATTCATCCGGCCTGTTGGCGGCTTCTGGCTGGGTTGTCGGGGCCACGGCATCGGCGGACAACGCGACCAAGATCGAGGAACCTCCGGTCGCGGCGCTGTGGCCAGAACATCCGACGCCGCAGGCGGGCGACGCAGACCGCGGCTGGGCGTCTACCACGGCGACGGCGTCATCGGCCCAGTCGACCACCAGCTGGCCACCAGCGGATTCCGACCAGAGCGTTGGGGCGTCATCGTCGTCCGCGACTGCGACTGCGGAGCAATCTTCCGGCTGGCTCGGCTGGGAGTCGCCGTCGAATAAGCTGCTACAGCTGTAGGATACGCCCTCCGTATCCTCGGCGTTACGAGATCACACGCCAGCGAGTTTTTGTGTGCTTTGTATGGCGAAAGGACTGAGAAGGGGCAGCGAGGCGAGGGACGTGGCGTTTTCGTAGCGGTGTACCCTTGTTTTAGTGCGTAGAACCCGAGAATTAAGTGAGTTCGTGTGTGACGTCGTTGTGGTGGTGTTGTGGTCGGAAGTGGACAGAGGCAGGCGCTCTTAGGTACACTTTTCAGTCAACCAATCAGACCCGAAAGATTGCCCGTGAGCGGAGAAATTCAGCCAATTGGGGCTTGATAATTCGCAACGGTGCACTGTGATTTGCTAATTTTGGATGTAACCGAATCCCACATGTCCCATCACCCTCATTCAGTGAAAGGCGTCATCCAGGTATCAAAAGGGATTCCCTCAGCAATAAGACCCATATTATTAAAATAAGTCTTCCGCTCTAAAAGAAGAGATAACTCGGCTAATTCGCGCCATAATTTGGATTTGTCACAGCTTTCTGGCCTGTCCAACCTCACAACTTCTCGCAAAACGGAGGCTTATTTTTCGCGAAACCATCGTGTCCCAACCCAACCAGGTGGATTCTGACTTGTTGTGCTGGTCACCCCTGCCGGCCGGGCAGGAAGCAACTTGGCGTCATCTTGTCGTCGTCCTTCCATCTTTTCTTCTTCGCCGAGAGCCGCAAACCGGTGACTTGCTCGGCGCGACTACAGGATTTGCCTCAAGAGCCGGTCGGAAGAAAACTCAGCGCTGTAGAAATGGGATGGTACGACGGCGGCGACGAGCTGCTGGTGGAGGAGCGCCACGTGCGGCTCGGCGAGAACGCGCTGGTTGCGAGCCTCGCGTTCGCCGTGTTTTGGGCCAACTTCGGACTGTCGTGGTATCTCTCCACTCGCCGAGTGCCGGAGTTCGCGGAGTTCACGCCGGCGCAGAAGGCGGACTGGTGTTCACGGTAAGCTCGACGGTTCGACGTGGCGATTACGAGTGATCTTATTCTCACACACGTTGCGGTGGAATGGACCAACAGGGTGAACTCAACGCTCCATGCGATCGCGGTGGTGGCGGGCGTGGCCTACGCGCTGGCGGCGATTAACTGGGGCGACGACTTCCTGCCGATGAGCTCCATTCGCTCTGCAAGCTTCATCTTTTCCATCGGTAAGAACCTCTTCTTCATCGCACGCTGAGCTGGGATTGCTCTCTAACCAACTGATATGCGTGGTGTATTGCATCTGTGCAGCAATCGGTTACTTTCTGTGTGACTTGATCATTATTATCATTTGGCCCGTGCCGATGCAGTGGGTCTTCGTCATTCACCACATCGTCGCCGTGTACGTCTCTGCTTCTTTATTGGACAATGCATTGCAAGCTCAGGAGCTAATGGGTGTACGCGGTGATACTTGCCAAACAGGGTCCCGTACTTTATCAACAACTTCATCTCATGCTGCGCTGCGTGTCAGTTTGGTCTGCTGCTGTTCCTGCTGGTGGAACTGGCGACGCTGCCGCTCAACGTGCGCGGCTTCATGGACGCCGTGGACCGCAAGGACTCGAAGAACTACACGCGGTCCATCTACGTGACCTACGTGATCTGGGGCGTCTCGCGCACGCTGTTGCCCATCTTCCTCATCTACAGCTTCTGGTCGTACTCGTACCCGTCGGATCGCAACCATGACGTGTGCTTCTTCCCCAACCTGGTGGGCGCGCACGTCATAGCACTCTTCTGCGTCGGCGTGTTCTTCTTCGTGCACACGCCGGAGATCATCCAGCTATGGCGCACTCACGAGGGTCCGAATGCTGGAGCGGAAGGGCCCATGGCAGATATCGACGCTCCCCTCACGCCTGAAGTCGTTGACGCGCCAACGTCCAAGTCCAAGTGCGGCAGCGTTCGCGGACTGCCTCGGTCTCTCTCGCGACCCAAGGAGCCTCTTGCAGACGACTCTTACGACGACGTGGAGCTTGGCGTCATGCCGCGCAGTGCTCGAGCGTCATGAGAAAGCGGCGGTCGCTGAGGCCGCCACCTCCATCATTTAGCCAGCAACCCCATACCCATTTCCCATTTCGGGCCGTGGGGTTACTTTGTAACCTACTTTTTAGAGCAGTGTTTTAGCCAGCCCGACAAAAGTATAACCTCGGACGAAATAGAGTTCCCTCAATTTGTCCTCTTCGGGTACGCTTCGAGCGAACTTAGCAGCATAAGGGTCTTTTATTGAGGATATATCCGGGAGCACCACGCAATAAAACCAAAGCGGAAGCGAGCGGGAACGTTGGCAGAAAGCAGATCCCGAGGCGATGCGGCTGACGGCGGACGTGATTCTGCGCGCGCAGGTCTCCATCAACCCGCTGCGCGAGCGGGAGTTGAGCCTTCGAGGTACATTCCCGCGCCTCCCACCTGCTGCTCTCCATCAGTACCAGTGTTTGCTAACAACTGCGCAGGTTACAAAGCCCCCGCGATCGAGAACTTGGGTGTCACTAAGGTGCGACTGCATGCATCTCTTCCGCACGACTCGTGCCATTCTCCGCTTGCCGCAGGGTATACGGGAGGATACCAAGATAAGGGGGGAGCGTGGGCTAAGCATGCTGCTGATGGATAACAGGATGGCTTCGACTGCATTGACCTCTCGGACAACGAGATCAAGAAGCTTGAGAACTTCCCGCGGCTGCGCCGACTGCGCATGCTGCTCCTGCACAACAACCACGTGGTTAAGATCCAGGAAAACCTGGCGGATGCGGTCGCGAACCTGGAATATTTAATGCTCACGGGCAACCGCATCGCCCAACTGGCGGAGGTGGACCACCTCGCCTGCTTCGCCAAGCTGGACACCCTCACGCTTAGCGGCAACCCGGTGACGAAGCGTAAGTACTACCGCGAGTACGTCATCCACAAGCTCCCGCAGCTGCGCGTGCTCGACTTCCAGCGCATCCGACCTCATGTACGTGGCAATCGCGGTCTTGAATGAACTTCTTCTGTTGGATTGCATTGGGATTTCTCATGCGCTTTTGGTCGGTGACGTACAGGACCGTGAGGCCGCTGCCACGCTGTTCAACTCACTTGTTGGACAGAAAATCGAGCAGGAAGCTCATGGCGAAATCGCGACTGAGTCAGAGGTGGCGGCTTCAACACAGGCGATGGGCAAGGTGCGTTTGGATGTGTGTGCTTTATGCATCTGCCTATTGCTCTGACAGCGACTAACCCATGCTTTAATGTGTGGAAATGGCTTCCCTCATCGCTCGCAGGTCTCCATTGCTCAGCAGAACCCTCCCGCAGTGAGCGCAGTGCCCCCGCCTCCGCCGCCGCCATCTGCAGCGGTGCGGGTCCCTTCGCCCAAGAAGCAGCCGCCAGCCAAGTCCCCCGCGCCAAAGAAGGCGACGAAGACGGATGCTGTCGCTACCAGCAGCGAGATGGAGGTGGAGGTGGCGCCTCCTGCCGCGGTTGAGGAGACTCCGGCGCCTAGCACCCCTGTGTCAAAGAAGTCGGTCCCTCAAGTGGACGTGGAGATGGAGGACGCGAATGAAGAACCCGCTGCCGTGCCATACACGCCGTCGAAACCCATTGAGCAGATGACGGTGGCGGTTCTGCGGGAGGAACTGAAGAAGCTCGGCTTGTCCATCAAGGGCTTGAAGGCGGAGCTCGTGAAGCGATTGAAGGAAGCTGCCGGCGGGGCGTAGAGGTCCTCCCTAGCCGAGGCGCCAGGCAAACATCACCACTCAATAGGGAGATAGAAAAACAGAACCAAAAAGGCCGGATGAACACGTACAGGAACGCAGCCCTGCCAATAGCGACTCGATCTTGGTCTTCACCCTCGCGTCGAAGATTCTTTCCAAGTCCCTCTGCGATTACTTCCTCTGTCCTGCAGATGAAGTCCAAAAACGCACGCGTTCCCTTCGGCAAACGTCTTTCCACCATCCCATCATCAACAATGTACTCTATCCTCCTCTCAGGTTGCTAGACACCAGCGCCACAACGACCACATTGACAGCAACGCAGCTCAGCTCTGCTAGCACTATTTGCTGAGGCTAATACGGCGCAATGCTTCGACTGAGGCTCTCGGCGCGGTCACGACGCGTCTGCACAATCTTCGTGAACGCTCCGTTGCCGTCGTATTTGTACATGATCGGCACACCTGCCGAGCCAAACATAAGAGCGGGAATCATCAATCACACCGGCCCCAAGTGACTTCAACAGACGCTCGATGCGCATCCAACCAGAGCAGACACGCACCTGTCGGTGCAAGCAGCAGACACCGCTCGGGTGCCGTCTTCTCGAGCTTCATCTGCTCGCAGAACTCGTTGGCGTCCATGCCGTCCAGGTGCTTAATGAGCGTCCGGATCACGAACCCATGAGAGGACAGCAAGACATTGCGTCCCGCGGCCAGATGCGGCAGGATGAACGAGTCGAAGAACGGGATGGTGCGCGCGTGAATGTCCTCACAGCTCTCTCCGTTTTCACCGGGGAACCGGGTGTAATAGTCGTTCCGGATCTTCTTCACGTGCTCCTTGTCGAACATCACCGTGTGCTTGGTGCTCGGCACGCCCTGTTCATCCCATTCACAAGGTTAGAGCCCGATCCATGAACCGGTCCTTGTCCAAAATGCCAAAGGAATAGCACGATCAACCTGCAGATCACCGAAGTTGCGTTCATTCAGCGCTGGAGAAATATACACCGGGATGATCTGTTCGACACCAGCAGACGCAGTCACAGTTGAGTGCTAGGAGCCTTTCTCCAGAAGAAACAACGACAAAGAGCACAAAGACCAACACACGTACAAATTCGTAGGGGTTTTTGTCGTTCACCCCTCTGAAAAGCGGCTCATCCAGCGGCGAGCGGTGCTCCACCACAGGTGTCTTCCGGCTCGAGTGCACGCTCAGCGCCAGCGACATTGTGGTGCGTGCGCGGTCCATCTGCGAGCAGAACACCACGTCAATGGGCGTGAACTCCAGACGCTTGCCAGCCTCGAACGCCTCCTGCATGCCCACATCACTAAGCACATCCATCCACGGCAAGCGTTAGCACCGTTGCTTTCAGGCGCAAGACAACAACTGCACAAGCAGGAATTGGCTGACTCTCTACCTGAGTGGGATGTCAATGGAGCCGGCATACCGCCAGAGGTCGTTGGGGCGGTCGGGCTTGCGGTTCCACACGCTCTGGCCGTGGCGCAGCAGGATGAGCGTGCCAAAGCTGCCGCGCGGTCGCTCCCCAGCGGCATCCACCGCCTCCCCCGGCGCGAGTGTCGTCCAACTCGCGTCGCATTCGCCGTTCCGAGTGTCCCAGTGCTCCACGTGCGCGTTCGGCAGCTGATAGCGGCGCTCTGAGGCGCGAATGGAGTTGCAGCACTGGCCGTCCGCGCACCCGCACTCCTTGAGTCGGCGCTGCCGCTGCCGCTCCGCCAGGATCCCAACGGCCGCGGCGGCGGCGGCCGCCAGAAGCAGCGAGGCCACGCCCACGATCACCTTCATCCCGCGTTCCTGCCTGCCTTCGGTGTCGCGTGTGTCTTTGATGCGCCGAGTGGGTGATGCCCCACAGTATGTGTGGGTTCTTTTCTCGCTTGCTTGGTGCTGCTTCGGGAAGACGGGATGCGGTCGTGTGTCCGGCGGATGCGCAACGTACGGTATTGCATTTCACCCACCCACCCCGCACTTCAACCTCGCGGATTCTTTGTAAAACCCAGACATCCGCGAGTGATAACGGAAAATAATCCATGTTGGGTGACATCAACAATGGAGTAAAACACACTGGGTATTTGGGTTTTGGAAGAGAGTGTTTACGATAACCCCTCAACTCGGGTATTCAAACGGTAAAGCAACCGGTTGTTTGAGCCAGCGAAACGACGGAGCGAATATGACACATGGACGCAGCCCAAAGCCAGGAAGGCATCAATCAGGAAGGACAGCTTAGCCATGTAGTTTTCTGTATTCGCCTGGAGGTGGTCGTGTGGAGCTCGTTGGGCCTTTCTGTCATATTCCCCTACGAATTGGGGTAGCCTCCCGTCCAATCTGTAAGCATACTAGTACAGCAACAGCGGCAGTAGCAAAGCGCATGGGGTGACTACTTGCAGCCGAGCCACGCTTCAACCGTCGGGTCACAAGGATCACCCACGCCCTTCGCGATCTGACGCCGTCGCATCTCGATCGGAAACGGGTTCGGGTCGCAGGCGACGCCCATGAGCCGAGCGCTGTAGCACATGGCTTCCGACCCCGATACCTCGCACTGCCGATACAGCGTGCCATTGCACTGGGCCATTGCCTCCGGAGTGGGCGGACCCTCCAGTATACCCGGGACCAGTGCCTCGCCCGCACAGACACTGAACGGGAACTTGGCGATGAGCTCCAGCGTCCCAGCCGTCGGCACTTTCTCGGATCGATTCGGCTCAAGGCACGTCGCCATTGGTGTGCCCCAGATCTGGTGGACCTGACACATGGAATGCGAGAGGTTGCACGGCTTGTAGAACCCATTGCAGCACCACGTGCCTCGGTCCACGACAGCGAACCACTTGAGGTTTCGGATGGCCGTGAGGTCCGGCACGCTGTCCAGAAGCGGCAGACCAGCGATCACGAAACGTTCCAGGCGGTGGAGGGTGTCGACCAACGGCAGCGTCACCAAGGACGGGAACACGGCCAGGTTGAGGGATTGCAGGCTGGTTAAACCCGCGAAGGACGGGAGCTGCTGCATCCCTGGGTGCACGCCCAGATGCATGAACGTGAGCGCCGACATGTCGTCGAATATGTCGTCCGGCAGCACAGACAGCGAGCTGCCGAACGTGCCTTCCACGTGTCTGGGTCGCACCGATCAGCACAAATCAGATTGTCAATGACGGGTCTCTGGGAGCTAGTTGGTCTGCAACATAGGCAAGAACGTACAGGTACTCGAGCTTGGTGAACGTCTTGACCCAGTCAGGCATCACTTCGGTATGCGTGTACACCAGAGACCTAGTACAGCGAACACTCACACGTTAGGTTAGCATCGCCACGGCCTCGCCACTCCTTTCTTGCCTAACGTAGCCAACGTACAGGTGCTTCATCTCCGTACAGCGTCGAAGCTCGTCTGGCAGCGTCAGCAGGTAGCGGTTCGTTAGTTGGATCGTTTGTAGTTCGCCCACCGTCGCCAACTGCGCCACCTTGTCCGTCACGTTCTTCGGTTGCGTCACCTCCTCGAACGTCTTTGGCGCGCCGTCCCCGTCGATTAACATCAAACAAGGACACTGCGTCAACGAGCCACGCTCCAGAATCGTCCAACGGCGTGCGTTAACGACGCACTCAGGATGCGGCTCGCACGCACGGGCCGACGTTCGAACGCTCTCGCCCGCGAAGGCGGAGATCAGAACGGCAAACAGCACGAAGAAGGCGGCCGACGCGCGATGTTTCTTCGGGTACACGCTAGTCTGTCGAGCTCGGGGGTCTTGGATCAAGCGCACCACGTGGCGCATCTGGAAGCACAAGGCCAGATTAACTCCCACGCGC
>MBAC02003366.1:0-83732 GCA_001712635.2 Nothophytophthora sp. Chile5 | reverse complement strand
ACTACGACGAGTTCCGCACGAAGACGCTGTCGGACTGCTCGGACATGAGCGACGACGACGACAACGACAACTTCGAGATCTTGACGGCGCGATACGACGGCGCGTCATCGCTCACGGCGGACGAGCTCGATATGACGACGCCCGCATCCACTGAGCTCGAGGACAAGGCTGGAGTCGCCTTCGTGATGGACGAAGGCGCGCTGAGCCGCTACCACCGCGGCGCCGAGGAGCGCACGCGCCAGCGCGCACAAGGCCGCAACATCCGCGAGGCGCTGCAGATGGCGCCCGACCAGAGCCGCATCAAGTATCTGGAGCAGCTGCTGAGCGAGAGCGTGGCGCGCGAGCTGCGACTCGAGGCGGAGCTGGGCTCGGTGCTGCATCGCCCCATCCGAAGCAGCTCCTCCAACGGCAATGGCGCCAGCGGGGGTGGTGAAGGCAGCAGCGGCGGCGGGAGCGGCAGCAACCTCGGCGGGAGCGGTGGCAGCGGCAGCGGCTACGGCCAGGCTTGAGACCGGCGCGAAGGCCGATACACGGCGAGCGAGTGAGTGTCCTGCTGCTTCCTCCTTACGGCGCGGTCCGGCGAGGAGTCTTTTGCTTTTGGGTGGTGCGTGTATGCGTGGAGTGCAGCGTGGCCTGCCGTGGCCTGCGGGGGGGAGGGCGTGCCGCCGCAGGAGACGACGAGGATAGATTTGGTATAATATAGTTGGCCGTTGTGTCACGTGGTTGGGTGTGGAGACAGCAGAGCGGTCGTTGCGCGGCAGTAGCTGGTGTCCCAGCGGCGTCACGCTGGATCTGGTCAGACTGTGGCCTTCTGGGGGGAATGAGTGGAGCAGAGAGCGGCGACGAGGCGCTTTTGCTGGCCGCCATGGGCTTCGCGGCCTTCGGGAAGCCGCGGCGAAGCCAGCAGCGGCATGAGGCGGAGGCGGAGACGGAGACGGTCGGGCTCCCGCAGCTGATGCCGGGCACGGAGCTGGCGTCGCAGCAAGCCGCGTTCCCCTCCGGAAGCGTGGAGGCTGGCGACCATGGCGTGCTGTATCTGCTGACTAGGGAGCCACAAGACGGCAGCGACCTCGAACTCGCTGCTGCGCTACGAGGGGAAGCCGGAGAGGGAGGCGTGGGGCAGAAGGTGGAGGAGCGTGCTCTTCTGGAGACGCTGGCGACGGAGAAGCGCAAGTTTGACGCGCTGGAGAGCGCGCGGTTCTTGCGTGCTCGAGCTGCAACGAACAGGTTCGAAGGGCTGGGCAGACATCGCTTCGTGAACCGCTCGGCCATGAAGCTCGTGACGCTGGACCACATCTTCAAGTGGACGCGGAAGCTGCCTCGAGAGCGTGAGGCCTGGAGCTTCGCCGACATCTGCGGCGGCCCCGGCGGCTTCGCCGAGTATCTGCTCTGGCGAGGGGAACAAGAGAAGAGCGAGGGAGCCGACGACACGCTGAGGGTGCGAGGCTACGGCATCTCGCTCAAGGACGCGGCGAACGACTGCGACTGGCGGGTGCCGCCACAGCCTCACGCTTTATTCCAGGCTTGCTACGGCCAGGACGGCACTGGGAACTTGTACTCGCTGGCGAACATCCACTGCTTCCGTGACCTGGTGCGTGGGCAGCATCCGCTCGGCGTCGACTTGGCCGTAGCCGACGGCGGCTTCCTCGAAGCGCGATCGCAAGCCAACCAGGTACAAACGACGTGAAGACGCCACCTTCTACCTGCATGAAAGCACTGCTCATCTCAGTTTTGGACGTCTGTGATTGAGTAGGAAGCCATGATGACGCGGCTGGTGCTGGCTGAGGTGCTCGCCATGTTCGGCGTGCTTCGGGTCGACGGCGACTTCGTGTGCAAGACGTTCGAGTTGGCGACCCCCGCGATGCTGGAGCTCTGCTGGCTGTTGCGCCAGTGTTTCCAGCAGTTCGCAGTCGTGAAGCCCGTCGTAAGTCGGCGCCTCGAACTGCCAAAGAAGGAGGATCCGGTTGCTGATCACATGACTTCCTGTGCCTGTAGACCAGTCGACCTGCGAGTTCCGAGCGCTATCTCATCGCGCGAGGACTCCGAACTGGCCACCCGACGCCAGAACTCGTGGAGATTCTGGAAGACCGACTCGTCCAAAGCAGCGGCGACGCATTCCCGTTCCACTTCTTACCGAACAACAGCTCGCTGCGTGAAGATGCCGTCTTCCTCCAGTATATGGAAGCGGTGCATCAGACGTTCACGACCAGCCAGATTGAAGCGTGTCGCCGCATTAACGAGTGGGCCGCGAACCATAAGAAGAGGTGGGTCGTGACTGGATGCTCAGGTTGTTCGAGAGTATTCTCTCGCGTACTCACTGGTGTTTTGCTTCATCCTGTAGGAAACAACGCGACAACTGCGCTCTGGTTGACCCCAGGCGGTACTATCAATGCTGGCAGCTTGGCGACATGCCTCACCCGACGTAAAGTGAGCACCAGACCCCTTCCTCCCCTTAAAGACTAAGCAATACAGCCTGCGGTTTTCCGACCCGCACGAAGTTGCAGGCGATTTCAACCGACGGATTCTTGCGGAAACCGTACGAATCATACGTACGTGTCATGTTCCCTGGCGATTGCTTTGCTCAGATCATCGTGGTCTCTCGACAGTCTGGGCGGCGGAGTCCGTTGTGTACACCATCTTGACGAACGCCCACTTGGAAGAGTACACATCCCCCCCCCGCTTTCAACACAATGAGTCTCTCTCGTACCGTCCCGGTTCAACTTGGCCAGACAGAATGCGCACAAAACCTATCAGATGGGGTCAATGCGTCGTTTGCGCGCTTGGAGGATCTGCTGGAAGAGCTCGTTCGCGCCTTCGACGGAGTACACGCCGATGCAACTCACGCGCACGCTCTTCTTGACCATGCGACCCAGCTTCCGTCTACACGACAACAGCAAAGCCATCCCAGAATGAGCCTTCACGACCACAAGCACGCCAATTGCCAGCCACCCCTAGCCAAACCTGTTCATTGGGGCAAGCACAGGCACCTCCTGCTCTCTTGCGATCGCCACCAACTCAGCTATTGTATCGGTAAGTGCGTCACACGCTTCGAGGTCTGTCGCGAGAAGCAACATCTGGATTTTGCGACTGAGTAGGCCACGTCGAACTTCGTGCATCCCGAGTACCAGTCGCTGGGATCGTTTGTCATGCCGCGGATTCTGGATATGAGAGCGCTCCTAGTACATTCACGAAAACGAAACTGGAGTAAGACGAGCCGCTAACGTTAGCCCACCAGCTTCTCCTGTGTCCTTTCCAGCTCTGCTGTTGGGTTCCGAATACCTGCAGAGCTGCTAGGCGCTTGAGGAACGCACCGACAAGGTATTGCATCTCAGATGACTCTGTTGGCTAGCAGCAATAAAACAAGCAAGCAGTAGCGTCGTGAGGAAGACTGGAAATGAAGCCACATACTGAAGATAGGGACACATTGTACCTGAATTACTGGTGGTGACGCGTGTTTCGCCTCCTCTCGGGGTGGGAGAACGGCAGAATCGTCGATTTCGACCGCGAGACGCACTGTCAATAGACGGCCGCCATATTGCGAGCCATTCAGTGTCCGTACAAGTTCATTGGCATCACGTGAATCGTTGAATGTCACCGTCACCGACCCGGTGTTCTCGCACAGTTTGAGATCAGTGACTTGGCCGTGCTTGCTACACAACTGCAAGGTTTCTTCCTGGACATCAACGAATTCGTCCGGGTCTTCTAGCTCCTTGGGCGTTAGCATGCCTTCGATTACGACCGTTGCGTCTCTCGTAACCTCGTTATGTCCCCAGAAACACGTCACCATTCTCCCACCGAAGGTCTTGCCATTGAAAGCAAGGAACGCAGCAACCGCACACGCTTCCTCTTGATACGTGACCACCACATCACCCACTAGAACTCCTTGGCGTCCTCCCTTTTCGCTGTCTTGATACCGAGCAACCACGACTTCAACCAAATCTCCGAAACGTGAAAAGTCCGCGGTTAATTCGCCTCGAATCTCTTCATACTCGTCGTCGTCTTGGAGCTCCCCGGCCTCCACCAGATTCCGAACGCAGAACGTTCGCGATTCGGTGGCGATCTCTGCTTTAGCATTTGCTCCTTCGAGGTGCAAGGCCTCGCGACTTTTCACTATTGCGTTCTTGGCTTTGGACCTTCGTTTTCTCGTCCGCTTCTTCACGATTTCCCGTTCAACCTGCTTCTTCTCATCTCGAACAAGAGGCGGGGGGTCGACTGACCCCATCCTGGCCGCATTAACCGATGATTTGTCCTCCACCAACTCACTTTGGAGCCTGGCTGTGACTGGACGTCCGCCGAAGTGCTTGCCATTGGTGGTTTGGACCGCCGCTTTGGCTTCGACCGCCGACACGAACACAAGCGTCACTTCAGCTGTGGTTTGACACAAATGGAGCGATTCCAGAACGCCAAAGCGCTCGAAAGTGGCACGCAAATCGGTCTCCACGTCCTGAAACTCCTCCGGATCCTGCAACTTCTCCGTATCAACCATATTGGCCACCACTACAGTCCGATCTAATGCTGTAGCATCGCCAACGTCGCCCTCCGCCTGCTCTTGTTGCTGCGCTTTCGTCTTGGAACGGCGGTTACGGCCGCGGCCATGGCGCGTCACAGCGCGCTCACTCGCGAGCTTACCGTCAAGGGAAGCCTGTATGTAGGAGGCTAGTGACACCGCCTCGCCGGTCTTGAGAGCGCTGCGTGCGCCTCGAGGCCGCCGCGCATTTCCTCGCCGTGTCTTGAGCTCCTCCGCCATTCGCGGCATTCAATACATCGTGTGGTGCGGCTTTTGCAGAAGGATGTGTTGGCAATTCGCACTTAACCAAGCATTTGACTACCAAAAAGTCAATGCAACCATTGACATCGTGTTATTGACTACCAAGAAGTCAAATGAAAGGTTGCAGTTGAAGTGGAAACGACATCGAACACCAAGCAGCAGCAACCATGAGTCTCTCTGGCCGCCAGCAGACGCTGCTCGGCATCTACGGGAGCGCTGCGGACGCCACCAAGCAGCTCAAGAAGAAGCCGCAGCGTCCGCTCTCCTCCTCTGCAGCGGCGACGTCTTCCTGCTTCAAACGAGCGCTTCGGGACGTCCGCACGAAGGAAGAGCCCTCCAGCACCAGCCGTTCGCGTCCTGTGCCTCTTCTCCTTCTTCAATCGGAAGGACCTGACAGCCAAATCAAAGAAGGTGAAGGTCTGAATGATGGCGGAGACTCAAGGGAGCTCCCAATTCAATCTGTAGCGTCTACAGACCCTGCAACCAAGCGCGTTGAAGGTTCCGGAAGACGGCCATTGCCTCCAAGGTTCGTCGTGGCTTCTTTACTGATGCCTTGCACTTGTCCATACAAAAAGGAGGTTCTTACGAACGCAGTAATGTCGTTTACAGAGTGAGTAAGCAGAGAGCACGCGGATCGAGCGAAGAGCCTTGCAGCGCGGCGTCAACCAGCAATAACAACACGTTGAGCAGCGCCTCAGCTGAAGTGAACGCCGTGCTTTCGCTGTATGGCGATGGGTTCCTGGAAATCCCCATGTCTCTAGGTGCAGAAGATCCCCAACAAGACGGGGTACAAGTATCCGCACGGCGTATACTGCAAGAAAGCGGCGGCTTTACCCTCTGTATGCTGCTGTTTAAGGCCGCAGACACGGAGAAGCACAAGACCAAAGTGTGCGTTGAGTTGACATGCCACCCCTCCCATTGGAAGGAGAGCCGTGCTGACCCATTGCTGTGCTTACTGCTGTGGTAATAGCAATTCTGAGGGAGCTCGACACCAGAATCCGGAGCTGGACGACGCGGGGGAGTTCGTACGCTGGCTCTGCTGCGGTAGTATCCATCGCAGCATCTTCGGTTGTTCTGCAGAGCGCGGTAGTGGCTCTAATACCGGACATCAATGCAGTTCGCTGCCATTCTCTCAAGGTAGGTTTGGATCCCTGCTCCTTGGTCGAAGACCCCGATGCTGACGTGCCGTTCCTCTTGCTTGTGTCTCGAAAGGGTCCAGCGAATCGCTGCCTAAGTTGCTGGCGGCCAGACCTCCCAGCGATACATCCGATGGCAATGAAGCCAACTTCTCTATCTACGACCGTGGAGTTTCTCCTAGCCGGAATGGCAGAGAAGAGGATAGCGGGTGCTGGGTCCGTTGGCGCGGATGGGAATGCTGGACCAACAGCTACGAAGTCCCCAGCAACCGCTGGGTCCACCTCAAAGTTGTGTTTGACTGTCGGTTCCTGCAGGTTTTCTTTGACGAGGAGCTCGTGGATTGCGCCCGTGTCCAGCCTTTGGTGGTTCGAGGAATCTCTAAAAGCGAGTCTCAACGCGGTCGACGGCCAGGCGCCAATTCATCCTGGGCATCAGCCCCATCCAGCTCCAACGCAGTTTATATCGGAGGTCACCCATCTTACGCTCGAAGTGTTCGAGATTGGCGAGCCAGAATCGGATTTGTGGGGCTCATTTCCTCGTTCCAGCTTTGGAAGATCTCAAAAGATGACAGCTCATCTCAGATCGAGGCCTCAATGCAGCCAGAAACGTCGTTTTCGAAACGAAAGACCAAGACGCGACATGATAATCTGATGATCTGCTTAACAATCCCCGAGATTGGTTGCGTTCGAGACAGCTCAAGCTTCGAGAATACGGTGAATGTACATCGCAATGTGTTCTGGAGGAGGCAGTTCCCTCCCATCTGGAAGCCACAGCCTCCATCGTTCAGCAGCGTCTCGTCCACCACCACCAGAGGGAGACGCTCTATCGTGTTACTGGCCAATTTTTTCGACGGTTCTCATCATGATATGGGGCTTTCACACTCGAAATCGATGGAGAATCTGCTGATATCTACGCTTCAAACGGGAGACATCCGCGTAATGATTGATTACGCGTTGGAGTTCAATGTCCAGCTCGGGCATGACCACGTTTGTCGAACTCAAGCGGAATATGAACAGAAATCAGCGGCTGTGATTCGAGGCGTGGAGCGGATGAGTCCTCTGTTGAACGTAGTGGTGAATGAAGCCGAGAGCGAAGGAATTCCGCCGCGAATCGGCTCGTTCGAGATCTCGATGGAGCTCACAAGGGTTGTGAACAAACCCCCCGTGACCATTGTGCTGCATTCCATGGCCACGACTGGCTGCTTCCCGAATTCCGAGGACATCAAGAAGAAAATCGAAGCCATTATCCTGTACGAGGCCAAACGATCACCGGGAGAAGAGATCTACCTCCAAGCCTGTCGTCACCTACTGGCCATAGCCGACCAAACGCGGCACAATCGAGCGCGAACGTTCATGGAATCAGTGATTAACCGGAAATTGGTGCTCACCGAGCGGAAAGTAGCCGCGATGTTTGCGAAAATCGGCTTCTTTTTCGCACTCTCGGAGCTTCCGGAGGTCGTGGGCTACTTGAAGCGCATCCAGGAGACCTATTCCCGAACACAGAGCCATCGAATGGACGATCTGCCCAGTCTGTCCATGCTGTCTCCAACGTCAAGTGGACTGTACACGCTGCCGTTTCTGAACAGTCTGTCGATCTCCGCCACGTTGGGGGCGTTGCCGTCTTCGTGGCGGTTCATCTGCGTCCTCGTGGATCATGACTTCCAGCTGATTGATTTCGTGCATGCAGAGTGTCCAGTGTCCGAAGGAAGAGGCGTCACCTACCGCCAAACCCAGTCCACCTACGGCGACGTCATTGATCGAGTGCATCTCCGTCTCACCACTCTATCCGCTCGCGTTTTCTGCATTCTACTCTCGCTACAGAAGATTCTAGAAGACGAAAACGACCACAACGGCGAAGTCGACTACCTGAATGAGGGGCAGGCGCCGAATGGAGGGCCAAATGTGCGCGTCCAGCTCGAAAATGTCGACGAACGGCATGTTTTAGGCATGTTTGAGGCCCGCCCAACGTCAAAATGCCGATGGTTTTCCCTAGCCGCCGTGTATCGCGCCAAGAAAAGCAGTCAATGGTGTCTGCAAGCTCTGGGCGGCTGTGGGAAGGCCGCATCCATCTACTGCAGTTTGGATGAGATGAACGTTCTATTGGCAGAGCTTCACATCCTTCAGACCTACGAGGTGCGGGTGCGCTTCCTAACTACTCAAAGCGCCAGCAAAGGAGAAGGAGTCACGCTGGAAACCCGAGAATGTGAGGAATTCGCCCACCAACTTGCGAAAAACGTTCGATTTGGCCGCAATGGCCGCATTGTGATGCTCCCCAAGGCCAGAAACGGGGGTTGTGAGGCTGCTCTTCGTATTACACTCAAGCTGCAGACGCTGGAGAGCGAAGTGGAAGTGTATACGCATGAAACCAGCGGCCCCCAGCCTCTCCCCAGCCTCCAATCCGTCTGTCGCAGTCTCTTGCGGCTTCTAGCTCAGCATGGGATCAAGGAGTGTTTGCAGCAGAATCCCTTCGCGCCTCAGAACAAACAGACCAAGCGCCACATTGAGATCCGCGTTGTGAGTGCTCAGACCAACGAACCGGTCGAGAAAGCGCACGTGTTCATCGAGAAGAACGTCGAATTCGCCCACTTAAGTTCGAACTTGGCCAAGACCGTGCTGCCGACCTTGACGATGGGATCTAGACTCATGTCCATACGACGGCGACTACAGAAAAAGCGAACGGTGGAG
This sequence comes from Nothophytophthora sp. Chile5, assembly GCA_001712635.2. NCBI lineage: Eukaryota > Oomycota > Peronosporomycetes > Peronosporales > Peronosporaceae > Nothophytophthora > Nothophytophthora sp. Chile5. Next base: position 75,143 of record MBAC02003366.1, on the reverse strand, counting down.
GTCACTCAAGAGACAGTCGTGGCCTTCGTTGCCGAGTGCTTGAAGAAAGGCACGAAGCTGGTGGTCATTGCCTCTACTCGGAACGTGAAGTTGGTGGCTGTGATTCGAGCCCGAGCCTTGTTGAGGGGCGTCATGAGACGCCGTCGTGAAGAAATCAAGGCCCAAATCTTTGAGCAGGTCCGGAAAAGCGAGCACGCTCGGGAGTACTCACGTAGTGAACCGATGCGCCTGCAACGACGCTTTGCCCCTGCGTTGGTGTTTTCAGATAGCGAACAGAACTTGCTGAAGACTTCGACAGGCGAAGAATTGGCCGTTTTGGAAGAAATGCTGCGTGCTACGACCACAAAACCCAGCCTGGAGACTGCTCGACTACAGGAAGTCGAGCGAATTCAACAAGGTTATCTTGAGAAAGATCTGGTCAAGTCGATTCCTGCTGAAGAAGCTGGCGACTCTGGTATACAAACTACCAATGTAACACAGAGCGAAGTCGTGACCGCTCTCCAGACACCTGCCAGTGCATCTGCACCGCTCGTGAAGGAACGAAGACACCTGTTTATAACGGACCGTGACGGTCGAGTCAGCTGTCGCTTGGTGCCCGGGAGCTACTCGTTGTATGTGTTTCACCTCGACTACTTCGAGTGGACGTCTCTGGTCGCAATCTACCCGACTATCACCGCTTCCGGACTCTATGGAGGACCGTCAACATCGTCCATCTCTGTCCAGGAGCTGGTGGTGCCTCTGGATGTATTCCGGTGGACCTACAACCTCCAATTGGTGGATTACTATCAACCTCATATACCTACGAAGATCGTGGGGATCCCCCTTCAAATCACCGACGACTGCAGCTCAGTCCATCAGATCGTGACCACGGATTCGAATGGATGTGCGACCTGGGAAGTCTCCAAGGGGTTGTATGCGGTTGATGTACTCAGGGAGTGCCCTTGTGTTCTATACTCAGCATTGAAGCATGTGATCGTGGATGGAGGACGCTATCGCGCTTCACGGACAATCGCGGTGCCAGTACTGTTCGGGAGCGTCAAGGTCACCGTGATAGTAGTTAGCGCTGTTACTACCAGCTCTAGCACGGCAACCGTGCGCTTCCAGACCGCAGAGGAGAGCGAGAACTTGACTTATAACAGCTCAGGGACTGAAGATGAAGTGGCTGTGGGTAGTTTGAGGGCGTTTCAGCTGGAGCTAGGCGCGTATCGTTTGATCGTTGCTGCGCCGACGTTTTCTGAGGTCTCTTTGCCCGTGAACATCACGTGGGAGACCAGCAAAACCCAAGCGCGAGATCGTAATCGTTTTCTCGTGGTGCTGAGTCCAGCGCTCGACGAAGAACGCACCTTTCGAGTGGTGCTGTCGTACGTGGACGGAGTAGAGATCATGGATGCAATTCTGGAGGTGTGGAACGGTGACGCTCTGGTTGGTCACGTGTGGCGACAAGACGCGAACAAGTGCAGTCCACACGTGGAATTAGAAGCCATTAACAGCCTCGACGGCTGTGAACATCAGTCGCTCTTGCTGCGTTGCCAAGAAGGTAGCACGATTGAATCGGGCCCTGTTTGTGGCTGCTTTGCTGAATTGTTGATTGTAAATGTGTGAATTTGTGAATTGTAGGGTTTACGTATCGATGCTTAGTGGCCTCGAATCTGCGTCCCCACTCTATGACGCGTTGTCTGCGTCCCCAAGTGCAGATCTACTCGTCTGCGGGGCTGATTTACCAGTGCTCGCAAGGCGACACTCCATCTACCGGCGATTTCTACTGGAAGGTGTGCTCCTGGGACACCAACGGCGAGCTTATCATCGCCAACTCTTCTTCGGATACGTCTCCTCCGGACGGTGAGGCTTCTATTGCGAGCCTAGGGACGTGAGCACTTGCGTACAAGCTGCGGAAATGGCGTCCAGCCGCTCGGCTCCGGCGTTTTCGGACAGCTGCAAGATGGTGGCGTAGATCACATCCACGTCCACCGTCGCACGCAACGCGTCGACACGGAGGAGCGACTCGAGCAGCTCCAGCGTCACGACCACCAGCTCCACGTCCTCTTCGTAGAGCGGCCAGCGAGACAGCGGCTCGTGCAGCGTCTGTGTGACTGTGTGCGGGTGCGTCATGCAGAATGAGACCACGTGAAGCAGCAGCTTGCGCTCCGCTCGGATCAATCCGCTTAGAACCATCAAAGAGTGGACGTTCTCCGAGGACACGATGGGGTCCAGCAAAAAACCGATGAAGTCGCTGATCCACGGGTGGTTTTCCACCTGTCATTGCGTCAGAAAGCCAGACAACAACCCAGTTAATAGTGAGCTAAGGAGGCCCACGACTCAGCCAGGTATCGGACAATACCTACCCGGAACTCATCACCTTCAGCGCAGCCAAGAAGCACCGTGGCGACTGCTTCGGTGCGAATCCGGAGGAATTTCCCCCATTGCGACCCGTCTAACATTGACGGGAGCAGCGGCAGTACCAGTTCATTGGCCAATGGGTGGATATCCTGATGACAAGCGGCTGCGATCCGCGTGAGACCCGATATAATGCGGTTGGCTGTGACTTTGGAGTAGCGGTCCAGCTGATCGATCGCTTGGCAAAGTGTTGCGACGGCCAATTGACGGCACGCGTGGTATTCAGCACGAGCTTCGGGGAGCGTCGACGCTCGAAGAACCAGCAGTCCATCGCCGTAAACTCGCGGGTCTGCCAGAGTTCCGGCCACATTGTGCAAGAACTCGACGTGCAAAGCCACCAGATTGGCCACTCCTGGGTGGTGGAGCCAGGCCAGGAACGCCTCCACGAGCGTGTGGCGGATCGTGGAACATGCACTTTTCATGGCTCGTCGCTCCGTCACGTGCTTCTCGGATGACGCGGACAGCGCAGTCTACAAACAGCATCAGCCGCCGAAAGCGATAGCGTGAATGAGCCAATCCGCCTCATTCCAGGGTACTGGGCTTGCTTTACGCACCTCTAGGCGTGACATGACGCCACTTAGTGCCTGGAAAGCAGCTTCAAGGGTCGATGTGGGTAGTCGTTGCTTGCATAAACACATATCGCGGATGGATTCCAGCAGCGCATTGACGAACTCAAAGTCCGGGAGGGACAGCAACGCGCAGTCATTCAACCTGATGGGGCCCAACAAGCAGAGAGAGAGAGAAGGCGTGAGGCTGCGAGGTCCAACCTTCCGGTATCCTGCATGGTTCAGTGCCCACTTACGCGCTCGTCATCCCATTCAGTGGCCTGATGGCCGTGGCCATCCCGCTCATTGGCTCGATTTGGGTGGTGGACTCGGCAATGACCCGATACAACACAGCCAGCGCTTGAGCCGCTACCACCCGTCGACTGGCGACCTCCAGCCACGTGCACAACACCTGGCCGCACTCCTCTTTCTGTCCCAAGGCGATGGTCGCCGCTGCTGGCTTCGTCTCTTCCTCATCGACCGTCTCCATCTTGCCCGCAGTCGACTCCAAAGCAGGCGTAAACATCGAAGACGTGCCGCCAGCAGAGCCACTCGCTTCATCGGCTTCCATCTCCTCCACGAACCCAGGAAGCGGCAGCAGCGCAAACGGATTGGGCGTGGTGTACGGGAACTTGGCTTCCAGAAGCACCGCGATGGTCGTGGCCAGCTCCACCTGAACGGACTCCTCGACCAGTGTGTCTTGCAACTCGACGCCTTCTTCGATCAGCAACGACAGCAATTGCGGCAAGATCTACACGCACACGACACACAGTCCACGAAAACCCAGTCGTGAGTCTATAGAGCCGACGCATTCGTTTCAAGAGGCCAGGAACGGAAGAACAATGTCGAATGCCTCGGCTGCTACCTCGGAGAAGATGGATTCCCGAGCGGCTGGATGGGTCTGCAGCGCCACGGCCACGTACTCGCACGCCGGTCGCAGCAACGCGTTCACGCGTTGTACCGAGTCGGTGGCAGGAGTGGACTCGGTCTGAAATAGCGGGAAAAGCCACCGCATCTGCTTGAGCACGTCGGCAACCGGCACTTGCTCGCCGAAGGACTCGAGCACGCGGGTACAGCCCATGAGCGCCACCGCCTTGAGGCCGAGGTAGCTTTTCCTCTGCCAAGACGGATAGTGGAGCACCGTGGCGAAGGCGTCGCGGTAGCGCTGTAGAAGCGGCACCATCGCCTGTCGTTCCGTCACGTAACGAACAGTCTACGACCATATACAGATGTGTGAATTGAGCTCTTCAAGCACCGCCGTCCGTCTGAATTGCAGCAGCAACGCACCAGCGAAGCGGCCGAGAGCAGCGTGCCCAGCTCCAGCTCGTGGCCTTCCGGCAGCGGCTGAGTGGTGGGCGTCGGCGGCAGGAACTCGGCGATGGCGTCGTCCAGCTCCTCGATGAGCTGCATGAGGAACATGAAGGTGGCGTCCATGCCGACGGTCGTCGAGTGCACGCACTCCTGCACGTATGCTGCAATAGCGTTCCAGATATCTGAATCAGCTCAAATCCGCTTCATATGTGGCGAACGATACGGTATCGAGGCCACCAGAAGCCAGGCAACGCACCAGCAACGCCGCCGGATTGCGGGCTCATGAGCGCCTGCGCCAGATCGCGCTGCATCCGCCGCGACGGCGCGTCGGAGCTGGTGGAAGTCGTAGCCATCCCGTTTTGAGTGGGGATGATCAGATGGGTGGGTGAGAACAACGTCAGCATTTCTGGTCCTCTAAAATCTAGACTTTTGTACACCTGATATAAAAAAGGTAACGGTGAAAGGGCTCAAAACCCGGTGTGATACCGGTTCTGATTTCTTTCGTGCGCGACATGGAAAAATTCGAAGACGCGACGATTATTTTTAGCGGATCCTTCTGGTGGATCCATTCTGCTGGATGGGCGTATCCGAATTTACCACACTCGTTGAAGAACTCAGCTCTGCAGACTGCAGGCTTCGACATCGGAGACCGTCGTGGCTCTGCGTTAGCGGCAGTGAGGAGCGAGGAGCAGCGCTCTCTGCCGATAACGCGTCTGTTCAGGGAGTCGCATCCACGATGCCTTCTTCTTATCCCTCAACGCCGCGAAACGTCGAGAAAGTGAAGCACACCCACACCCTCAACGGCGATATATTTCAAATGTACCGGTATTATTATTTGCGCATCGTGTTTTATGATGGCCACCGAAAGTGCAAGGTCACTTTTCAACTGGAACCTTTTCCAAGAGGCCACACAACCTGAAGAGCATCGGGTAAAGCAAACCTCATGGGCCGCACAGCGAAGAGGAGGTGGCTGTCGATCGAGTAGAGGTGCCAGGTTATCAGTGAGCACCGACGGCGTCCTGCACTGTTGTGGGCGGAGCTGGCGAGATGGGCTCAGAACACCTTCAAGTTGTCGGACCTGTCCTCTAGAACGACCATTCTCAGGATGCTGCACGAAGCCGCCGCCATCGAGGAGAAGCGTGACACGGCCACCCCGAAAGGTCGAATGCTTTGCGTGCGCTGTCCAGATCTCGAAGCGCAATTGGCAGCCTTCATCACGACCTGCGAGCGCCAACACGAGCGAGTGTCTCGCTGGCTTGTAACCATCAAGGCGCAGGAAATCCTGGCTGGCATCGAGACCCCCCCCCCCCCCGCTCAAGCTATCGGGCGACTGGTTGGCGTGCTTTATGAGTTGCGCTTCCGGGAGATACGCCGAGCCGCAGCTTCGACTGACGTTGCGACTCGTCCCGAAGGGCGGCCACGGCGTTCATCCATGAAGCGCAGAACCTCGCTTTCCAGTTTCAACATTTGACCAGCAGACGGGAGGCCTTGGTATACCGGTACCGGTCGGTCTAAAAATCTACGTGCGTATATTTCCGGAATTTAAGCCGGTATTTCATCATTCGAAGAAGAAAAACTAAGAAAGAATACCCCGTCGATTGAAGAATCAAATCCTCTCTTTAGCCAATCAAAAGCCAGAAAAGCCGCGAACAAAAATTCTCCAAGCGCCACTTCTGATCCCGGTGTAGTACCGCACTGGACCGATCCCTACCCCTTCCAAATCAAACTCGCACCTCCAGCCAATCACAGCGCGGGAAACTAGCGAATCAGGTGCACGTTCTGTCCAAAACCGGTGCCAAACTACCACGTACCGTCACACCTGCACACTTCCCTCCAATAGAAAGGCGGCCGCTTCTCCAGAAACGCACAAAAAAGGAATGGGAAAATGGAAGCATTCGGCCTGGAGCGGCTCCTCCCGTCCCTCCCTTCATGTCTCCGCCTTCTCCCCCGAAAGCAGCCTTGGAGGGGGGAACAACGACCTCCGCGGCCTGCTGGCCATCCCTCCCCACAACCGAATCCTTCGCGGACGCGACACCAAGGCAACGAGTGCAGCATGGCGCCTGGCGTCGTCGTGACGAGCGAGAGCGTCTCTCCGCAGTCGCAGGACGGCGAGCTGCGGCCGCTGAGGATCCGCGTGGTCTCGACCTCGACGGGTTCCGATGGGCTGGAGGGCGCCGAGCTGTCGCCGTCGGTGAGCGTGTCGACAGAGGAGACTGCAGCGGGACGAGGCGTGAAGCGGCCGCGGCGTGAGGAGGCGGCGCTGTTCCTGGAGAAGACGTACGAGCTGCTGGAGCGCTGTCCGCCCGAACTGGCCAGCTGGACGTCGCACGGCGAGAGTTTCGTGGTGAAGCAGCCCTCGGTCTTCGCGGAACGCGTGATCCCAGCCTACTTCAAGCACCGCAAGTTCAGCTCCTTCGTGCGGCAGCTCAACCTCTACGGCTTCCGCAAGGTGCGTGCAGCGTCCGTGACGGGCGGCGACCCGAACGGCGATGAGGACGAAGGGAGCTATGCATCTGCGTCTGTAGCGAGCGAATTGAGTCCGAAGGACTGGTGGGAGTTCCGCCACGAGCGGTTCCTGCGTGGCCGACGTGACTTGCTGTGCGAAATCCGTCGACGTTCACCAAGTGACGCTCGAACTTCCACCGTCTTGGGTGGCGTCGTCGCCCCCGTAGAGCGTGCGGAGCTCGAGGAACTCCGCGCGGAGGTGAGCGGCTTGCGAGAGGAGATGCAGAAGTTGCAGAAGACCAATCAGCAGTTGGCGGGCGTCATGCAAGCACTGCTACTGCGCTTCAATGGCGGAGGTGAAGGGACTAGAGACACCAGTGCGAACCGACGGCAGCAGGAATACGTTTCCGCTTCGACTGCGACCTTCACGAACTCGCCTTCATCTGCGCCAACTCAGCATCGACCTTTACCAGCTCTAGCTCTAGCCAGTCCGAGTCCACAACTCGCGTTGCTACAACTTCGTCAAGGACTCCAGGCTCCACCGGGTACACCATCTTCCGGCCCGCGAGATTGCCAAACACCACGGACTCCGGCTTCCGGCTCCTTTCAACTTCGACCCGTGCAATCTCTGCTGGCGAACCATCTGAGTCCCAGTGCTCGTCCAAGCCCAAGTCCTCGACCTAGAAGCACGTACATGAACAGCATTCCTTCCAACGGCGGGTACTCCCAGCAGTCGAGCCAACTCAGCTGGCACCAGCAGCGCTGGTTCGAGGCGGCAACACAGAGTCAGCCTTCCCCCCGGACGACTCGCTCCCCCCTCAAGCGACTGAGAGTCGAGACAGCCTCGTGTAAAGCCGAACCGCTGGTGGTCGGCGGCCTCCGCTCGCCCGAGGACGTGGCGGTTCGTCAGCTGAGTCGCATCGCCTCGGAGATCCGCACGGAGCTGCTGGCGTGTATCACGGCCCGAGTCACGGGCTTCCTGCGTGTACACCGCGACCAGCACGAGCCGACTCGCGAGGCGGATGCCGACGCGGTGGCCGACGCGGTCGGCTCCGACATCCGCCAGCAGCTCGCACTGCTGCACTCTTCCGCGTCGAGTTCCGAGCCAGTGCTGCTGGACTCGGAGACCACGTGCATGTACCGTGTGGAGATCCTCAAGTTCATCTCGCGAGAGCTGCCGCGCGCCGTGCAGGATGCGGTGGAGCGGAGGCTTCCGGCGCCGGAGAAGCTCAAGCTGCGTCCCGCCAAAGACCGGTCACTGCTCGCTCTGCTGGTGCAGAAGGCTCAGAAGGCACTCGAGCGCCAGATGCACACGGAGACGGCCTCCGTGGCTGCTGGTCGCCGGTAACGCACTGGGACTTGAGGTTAATATTTATTAAATCAAATAATTTCTAGCGTTCCTACATCAAAAGCTGCGTCAGAGTGGAGTCGCTCTCCAGCGCTCGTGAGACCTCGGCCATCGTGACACACGACGAGAGTTTCGCTGTCCAGAAGGCGCGCATGGACGTGGGCGTGGCAGATCTCGCGGCCTTCTCGTTGCTGCCTGTGCCGCCTCCTCGCTTAACGAGAGCATAGCAATCTAGCGTCGTGAGGTGCGTCTGCAGCTCCTCACGCGAGAACCGAGGCACCCAAGCGGTCTGTGGCGCGTTACGTAGCCGAGCGAGCTCCTCGCTCACCGCGTTCATATCACAGCGCAGTGGCGCTCGCTTCGTGGGGCTGGGACTGCTGTTACTAGGCGCGAGCGAGGTCATCACGTACAACAGGAGCTTGGGTTGTCTCGGCAACTGTGTGATTTGCTGGACCACAGAGGACGTTAGCATGGCGTTCGCGCTCTGAAAGACGTCGCGCAGCGTAACCTTCAACGGCGTGGCTGGAGAAGACGCGGGTTCCGAAGGTGTCGAGTCAGGAGAGGTGGCAGGCGAAGAGCTCTGGCCGAAACCCGAGCGTCGCAGAGCGTGACGCGCACATTGCTGCAGCAAACTGATGGCTCGACGGGCGTCGCCGTCGCGAGCCGCCACCTTGCGGGCGATGAGCTCCATCGCTCGTGGCTCAATGACTGTCACCTCTTGGTCTTTGTCGCTGGTGCAGCCTCTTCGTGCGCTTTGCACGTGACTGTGGAGGATCGACAGAAGATCTTCGTGGGTATACGATCCATAGATCACTCGGGGCACCTGCGAGCCATCGGCTTCGTCTCCAGACACGTGAACACGCGCGAGCTGCTGGTACATGTCGACGCCGTTCATGATCCCCAGGAACTTGGCGCTGCCGGAAGTCACCGCCGCCCACCGCACCAAGAAGCGAAGCACTTCAGTCACGTTGGGCTGAGCACGCGTAGGCAGACGAAGAAGTTGATCCACCTCGTCCAGCACAATCACCACTGAGTGGCGCGTGCTCTTCGACCTGCCGCTTCCTTGTTTGCTCAGAAATTCGTCCAGCGCATACGGATCCAGGTCAACAGGCAGCTTCCAGCTCGTGGCTCGACGTAGTTGCTGTGCAATCTCGACGTATAGCGCCGCCGGGTCAGTGAACGTGCTGCAGTTCAGCTTCACCGCCACCTTGTCGCTCTTCTTCTTGCCGCATTTTCGGCTGCTTGTCACGAGGTTGTGCAGTTCGTAGGCTTGCTCTGCAAGCAGTTGGTCCACGGACGAGGACTTGCCTGTCCCCGGAGGCCCAATGATGAACAGACTGCCATTCGTAGCGGTGCCTTCCTGCTGTTTGTCGCCCTCCAAGACCGCGCGAACGGCTTGGAGCTCGACGGCGCGCCCCACGATGAGTGGAAGTCGCGTCGTTTGACCCGCAGAGATGCGCTCCAGCACCGACTGCGCGTCATTCGGTTCCGACAGCGACGAGTCAGCAGGGAATGTCGACGAGTACTGCAGCGTTCGCCGCAAGCCGTTGCGCTTGGCGACGCTGTTCTTAGTCCTTGCGACTGCCGCTTTCTTCGGAGTCTTGTCGACATGATACGGCAATGCGCGAGGCTTGTGATGCGGCGTCAATAGCAGCGGCGTTGCGGTGATGTCCGCTGTGTCATGTATCATCTTTCGCTTCTTCTGGGGACTCTGAGACGCCCCCGACGCCGCAACTTCCTGCTGACGAAGCTGCTGCGCCACGTCGTGCATGTAGACGCGCTTCTGCGACCGCGTTCGCATTGCTCCGATCGCCGGAAAGAGGTGAAGAGCGAGTGCCGAGGAGAAGGAAGACGATGAGCTGCCTCGATGGCAAAAGCGATTGTGGCTGTCCACGCCATGGCGCGAAAAGCTATGGCGCGAAAACAGTGGTCAGCTTTCGGACCAATCAAAGCTCGGTGAGATGGGTTTTGGCCAATTAGCGACCAGGAATTCTCCCGCCACGCTGCGGGACAGAGACGAGTGGATTTGTCGGTCGACTTGTACCGGTAGGATCGGTATCTGAAAACTGAAGATACCGGTACGGTACATGTATCTGTGTGTCGGCTACGGTTAGATGCACCTGCATCCAGGCCTCATAGACTAGGAGACTGCAATGTGCCATGTTGCTAGGTAAACCCTCCAAGGAGGCATTTGCCCCTGCCACCTTCTCGACACGGTGCTGCGATCCAATGCCATTATTTACTTCCAATGGCCTCCTCCAATAAATGACACGATGATCGGCATCCCTAGCGGCCGTAGTCTCATCCTGGCCCCGAATGTCGACACTTCAAGATGAAGGTTTGTGGCTGGCGAATTGGCCATGTAGAAGAAACCGGCTGCTGCAGTCTCCCTGCGCAGACGTTCGAAGGGCAAGCCGTTCTTTTCTTCGCGAGCGGCGTGGTCAACGACAAGTGTACGCATCGAAGCAAGGTTGCCAACGAGGTATTTACGATGCGTTTGCTTAGTACGTACTACGTCGTCCACCCAGCGCCACGCAGTGGTCCGAGAGGACATCTACGTCTTACGACCGCAATGGACGAAGTGTATGATGTCATTCTTGCTGCATTGCAGCGCGGTCTAATGCTCGCTTTGAGGGGTTAAATATACGGCTTTGTATTCTACAATCCCCATGGGGTTAAATGGCACGAACTGGCGTGGCTGGCCCTGCTTTCGGCCTCTTGTCCTGTCATCTGTCTCATTCTCTGCCAACGAGACTGGCGACTTCAGCACGTCGCAGCTTCACTGCTGCCAGTGTCCTTGACCATGAGTTTCAGTCTCTCGATCCGCGTGGTCAACAGCGGGTGCGACGTGTCCCCCAGGTAGTTCCCCTTCGTGGTGATGAGGCGCGTGTTGAGCACCGACCGCAACTCGCAGTTGCGCGAGAGTTTCCGCTGGAAACAGCTGATCCCGCCACGTGCGAAGCCGTTCTGCGCCGCGACGCGATCCGCCTCGTGCTCCAAACTCCAGGACAGCAGCATATTGCCTCCCACGATGCCCAGAACGCCCACGATCCCCGCCACCAACTTGTTCGGGATTTTGTGGATAGCGTAGCAGCAGCCCACAAGCGACACCGGGAGAGACGCCCCCGTGATCATCCCGTGATTCTTGGCAATATGAGCGCTCTCATGAGCCAGCACGAAGTCGATCTCGTCGCGTTTGGGGATATCGTACTTCTCGTGCAGATGCGACGGTGCATGGAAGGCGTCGTAAAGCTCCATGGGCAGCACGATGCAAGCGCCACGTCGTCCGATGGTGGCGTTGGCGCCGATAGACGCTCCAGAGGACTGCTCGCCCACTCGGATGGACACGCGGTCCGGGTTTTTCACGCCCACTCGCTTCGCAATCTGCCGCACGTTGATGGCGAACGGGTCTTGTCGGTCCAACTCATGTGCGTCCAGCCCTTGCGCCAACTTGAGAGAGAACGAACTCGTGGGCTTCGCGATCGGATACGACCCGTACCCGTAGATCATGAGCGCCGAAGCCCCGATGAAGCGCTTGGAGTACAGCGCCGCCGACATGAGCTCGTTCGCCTTCCCGACCGCCAATTTCAAAATGGCCATTACTGACGGCTTGGCTGAGGAGCCCCGCATGGTGCCTGACCGGGTGACCTATTACCGCGATACAGTACGCGAGCTTATTCCAGTGCTCCCAGCTGGTTGGCTTGACGTTGGAGCGCTGCGCTGCGTTTCTATTGGGATTCGGGCGGTCCACTTGGGTCGAGTCTCCGTGTCTTTGCGTCGGCCGTTTGGCGACACGAAGAGAAGAGCTGCTGCAATTGCGAGAGAGCTTTGATGGGGTTAAATGCTGCTTGGCTTTGCCGCCGAGCGGGAAAGGCAGAGATTTGCCAAATGCGCCGGAGACACGAAACGGATTGTCGGGTCCCACTCTCCGAGTCGCCGCTCAAGCTTCGAGGCGAGGCCAGCCAGCGTTGCGGAGATGCCGCCACGGAGCGAAGGATGCCAGTTGTCTGGCAGAAGTGGGCGAATGGAATGCTGTTTGGCTGCTCGCGCCTTGCTGAGAGGCAGGGCGGGCGCGCTGGAATTCCCCATCCAGTCCGCTGTCGGTTTTGCGTCGCCCTCGATGACGGCCGAGCATTGTCGACGCCTGACTGCCAGCCAATGGAATTGCACAGGGAGCGATCAGCTTGTGGAAACGGTTGGAACTAAGAAGCGCTCATTGGTTCAAACCCGGTCAAGAACAGTTGGGATTGGCTGAAAAGATCACGTGGTGCGACATTCCGCGACACATGTCGTTATGTCGTGACTTGTAATTTGTCAAAACGTGCACATATTCAAATGTTTCGCCGCAGAGTTGTGCCTTGATCACATCAATTCCATTCTGACCAGATACATGTATGCGCGTTATGTCGCAATAATAAACACCGTCGCAAAAACGTTCCAGTCCGACTGTACCCATTTGGCCTCAAGGATCGCAACGACTTCTGAAGTTTGGCCCGATGCTGACTCAGCTGCATGCGCTACGGAAATCCTGCTTGCCGTGCTTGCAGTATGGACAGTACGTCGCCGGTTTGTAGTCCGCGGACTGCTGATCCGCTTCGGTGAGAGGACTCCGGCAGGCAAAGCAGGAAACAACGGCCGCTTCGGTGAGCTCGGGCGTCAGGGCGACGCGGTCGTCGAAAATGTAGCAGTCCCCCGTGTAATGCGCGCCGCCCACTTTCTCAAAATACTTGAGGATCCCGCCGTCCAGCTGGTACACCTCCTTATGGCCGTCATGTAGCAGCGCGTACGACGCCTTCTCGCAGCGCACGCCGCCCGTACAGAACATCACGATGGGCTTGTCCTTGGGCACGTGCTGCAGCTGGGTCTTCGCTTGGTCCGGGAACGCACGGAAGCTTTGGATATTGAGATCCACCGCGTTCTCAAAGGTGCCCAAGCGAACTTCGTAGTCGTTTCTAATTCAAATCGCCATAGCAATCACGTCAGTCCCCCGAAGGTATACATATACCGTCAAGTATCGACTGCGTTAGCCCACCTGGTGTCCAGTACGACCATGTCCTTGCTGCTATCCATCCAGCTCTTGAACTCTTCAGCTGAGACGTGCGCTGCCAACCCATCCACCGCCGGATTGGCCTCAGGCACGCCCATGGCGATCACCTCCTTCTTGATCTTGACCAGCATCTTCGGAAGCGTCAAGCGAACGGAATACGAGTCCTTGAAGTCCAAGCCGCGGATCTCCGGGTGGAGCGCACGGATGGCCGTTTTCATGTCCTCGACGGCGCTTAGCGTTCCCGACAGACGAATGTTCATACCCTCCACCGACAGCAGGATCGTCCCGCGAAGCTGCTCCTCCTCAAAAGCCGCAGCGCGTCGCAGCAACTGCTGTTTCAGATCCGGCAAAGCGGCAGCCGCAAAGACACAGAAGCCGTAGGCCGACGAGTTCACATACTGCGGCCGCTGAGCTTCCCGCTCCTGCGGTGCGGCGAGACCATCAGCCTCTGTCGTCGCCGTATCCATCGCCGCTTTCTGTGTGTGGCAAATCGAATCTACCGCGCACCGCTAAATTAAAGAGTCACCGGTATTCCGAGGCAAAGCCAATCCCGCTGATGAGCTCAACTTCACATAAATAGCAGGCGGTCTCCTATTTAAGATGTATAATGTCCTTGATATCCGGTTACCGATATACATTGTATACTTCGAGGCTCCCTTTGAGAGCTTCTCATTCCATCATCAAGCAAACCCAAGCGAAGGAACCGACATGCGCGAGTGGATGGCCACGCCCAGCGTGGTGCTGGACGAGACGCGGCTGCTGCGCAACGTGACGCGCATGCAGGCCCTGGCGACTGATCATGGCGTGCAGCTCCGGCCGCACATGAAGACGCACAAGACGCGCGAGATCGCGGCCTTCCAACTGGACGCCGGTGCTTGCGGCGTCACCGTTTCCAAGCCGTCGGAGGCGCTCAAGTTCCTTCACAGTGGTCTTCCCGGGCTCCAGAGCGTCCTGCTAGCCTACCCCGTGGTGCAGACCAGCAAAATCAGCAAGGTGCTGGTCGCAGCGCAGCAATTCGGTATCGAGATGCTGCTGACGGTGGACAGCGCCGAAGGGATCAATGCTGCTGAGAAAGCGGCCATTGCCTGTGACTGCAGCTTGAAGCTGCTGATCCACATAGATGTGGGGTATCACCGCGTGGGATTGGAGGAGGACGACCCGAGGCTGCTTGAGTTTGCGCAGCGCATCGACAAATCCAGCAACCTCGAGTTTGGCGGTCTGCTGTCGCATGCAGGTATACAGCACTATACACCTGAGTTGTAGCCGCGTACCCATTCTCACTACCGTCCTGTATGTGTAAACCAGGTCACGCTTACCGCTGCCAATCTGTAGCGGAGTGTGCGGAGGTCGCGGAGACCGAACGCCTCATCATGGTTCGCATCAAGGCGCTGCTGGAGCAGGTAGCAATTGTATACGCACCAAGTCTCAAGAACCAGCTGCGCGAAATGCACTGACTGGACTCTGGTATAATGCTGTTGATTGCAGAACGGCATCGCTGTCCCCATCGTTTCTGTGGGGAGTACGCTCACAGAGCGCGCTCGGAAGAGCTTTGTGGGGATTACCGAGGTGCGACACCGCTTCTATTGCTCCAAGTTGTGTGGTGCTGCTACCAGTGATTGAAAGTTATGACTGTGTATGTTGTACTTGCAGATTCGCCCCGGAAACTACGTGTTCCTTGACCGCACGCCAGTGCGTATGGGGTTGTTTTCCATGCAAGACGTCGCACTGACTGTCCTCGCGACGGTTGTCAGCTCGAACAAGCACAACTTCATCGTCGATGCTGGCTCCAAGGTGCTCAGCTCGGACGGGTACGTTCGCCTCACTGCACACGGTTTGACTCAACTGGTGTTGACTGATAGAGCTGTTGGTGTTTGCTGCTTAGTGCGAGATCCGCTGGCGCGTTTGGCTCCAAGTGCTACGGGTTGGCCTTCTACGAGAAGGATTTTGACCGTGTGCTGACGGAACCCACGCAAATCAAGACGGTACTTGATGACGGCCATGAGGTCATCTGCTTCGAGGTCACGAGTCTATCGGAAGAGCACGGCTGGCTCAAGCAAGTGGACGGCATTTCGCCGCCTGCTATCGGCCAGCGGCTCATTATCGTGCCCAACCACTCGTGTGTGGTCGCCAACCTCACCGATACGTTGTACGTGCAGAGCAAGCACTCGAAGAGCTGGAAGCTCCTGTCACGCGGCTGCACGCAGTAGCCAATCAACAGGGAGGTGCTCTGCCGTCGTACTTCGTGTATTGCCTTGGTCGTTTTTCCAGCTCCTCTGGCTGTGGGACTAAAACCAAGGAAGTTGAAATTGCTGGACGAATTCTCGGTTCCCCTCGCTGCAAATCCTTCGCTCGAGCTCTGCGCTTGTCGTCGGCAATTGACTCCTTTCCCCGCCATCCTTGGAGCGGAAGTTGTCGAGCATGCGGTCTGTGGCAGTCTGGATGACCTGCACTTCCTGTTCATGGGTTGCCATGTACTGATCGAATGGTTTCGTGTGCAGATGCGACTCGCGCAGCGACTGTGCCCACTCCTGTTCGTATACGAGCTTCACCAAGTGCCTCCGGAACGGCGACCGCAGGATCTTCGCGAGCATCCGCGTGAATGCTGTGCGCTCCGCTCCTTTTCCAGCAGCACCCCCCAGATCTTGATAGAACGCAGCGCTCTTGACCTTCGCGTCGGGCGGAGGCGAGTGGTACATCCAGGTCGTGAGAGCGTAGCGCGGCTTGATCGCCGGCAACACTCGATGCAGCATCTGCTGCGAAGAGAAGAGCACCAACTCGCCGAAGCGAGGCGGCACCACGACGCGCGGCTTCGGGAACGGATACAGCACGATCTCGCCGCCATCGCCTTGCCGCCACTCCTCGTTCAGGTACAAGACGGCGGTGACGCACTTGCCGTCATCACCGTACGTGTCGAAGTGCATCGGGAAGCACGCGCCTCGGCCGGCATTGTGCTGCAGCTTGACCATGTGCCCCGCCAGACCGAGCCACTGAGGAAGTGCGCGACGCAATGGACCGAAAACCACTTGCTGGTCGAAGAAGTCGCGAAGGAAAGGCACGGAGGCCTGGTCTCGCACGGCGTCCAGCGCCAGCTCCGTCTCGAGGATGTCGTGCTTCTCCAGCAGCAGCGTGTGCTGGCTATTAGAGCGATTGCTGCTGCCTGCTGCCGCCTTATTCAGCAAGATGTGTGTGGAGTTCGGGTACAACTGACCGCTCGTGCGCAGCAGCTTCATCTCATCGCGAAGGCGACGCAGATACTCGGCGGGGAAAGCGTCGCGAACCACGTAATAGCCGTCTCGCAGGAATTCCTCCACCAGACCGGGCGTCACCGCGCGGTCCCATTGCGCACCAGCCCTCGCATCGATCGGCGCGAGTGGTGGCGGCGCCGGCAGCGTTGAGTGGCGGACAGCGCGGAGCTGGTGGAGCCTGCGCAGTGTCGCCGAGCGTCGCGCCAGCATTTTTATCGATTGGGAGGTGCTTTGACAAGCGTAAAGCCTTTCATATAGCATTTCCCTTCTAAATCGAATCTATGCAATGTGTCAGGGTTTGAGAAACTTGTTCATTACTTCAAGTTTAAGACCGCATTTTGAGAACCCTTTAGTAGAATACGAGGGTATCCAATAGGACCCTGCGGCTCGACCACACACATCGCGAAAGGCAAGAGAAGAGCAATGGCGCACAGGTTGAAGCCGTCCGCAGCGGCGACTTCCGCGTACGAATTCGTGCCCAGCGGCGTGATCGAGAAGGCGTCGCTTCATGACATGATGTCCGTCTCCTTCCTCTCGCAGTGCACTCAATTGCGGCGTCAAGCTGACACGTAACAGCTCACTATCCGTTATTCCAATGCTGTTTGCTGTGGTCGGTTCCAGCTACGCTGCGTGTCCGCGGTGCTTCACGTCCATGAGTGCGCAGCTGCAGTTGCAACCACCGCGTGGAGCAGGCGCCATGGAGGCCGTAGCGGACCAGTTGCGCGTGGAGTGCGCATCCTGTGGCACCTCCAGTCGCCTCAACGCGCTGCAGTACAAGTACCGTTTGAAGGTGACCACGCGTTGGACTGGATTGGTTCTGTAGATCCGCTGGGTTCGCGCTACTGATGAGTCCTCATTCTCTTGATCGCGTAAAGCTGCAAGTCATATACGGCACCACTGTAGCGGACGTCATGCTGTTCGACGAGGTGGCGCAGACGCTGCTGGGCGTCCCAGCGGCCAGGATGAAGCAGGAGCTGCTGCCGAAGCACCCGAGTCTGCCCTGGCTGCTGGAGGAGCTGCTGGTCGGACTGCACGTTTCGTTTTACTTCCAGCGTCGAGCTCCCAAACGCAGCGCTCAGCAAACACAGTACACGGTGCGTGCGCTGCGGCGAGGCTAGACACTCGATGGGCTTACTGCGTACTGAGATGGTGACGCGGTGGCGTGTTTGTTGCGGCGGCGGCGGCGGGTAGCGAGACCTGAAAGTCGTCAAGATGGAGCCATTAGCGCCGGCTCTGCTGCCCAAGCCAGCGGTGGCCCTGGCGATCGACTACTTGATGCAGCCGCAGCATCCGCAGCGCGACGACTGACGCTGCGGCCTGTAACGTTTGTAATTTGACCCGATAGCGAAGATACGAGATGGGTGTTTCGACCACCCAATCACCCGTTCTGTGTGGCTGGGTGGGTTATTCTGCGGATTTCCCTTTTGGGTGGCGCAAGCGCAGCGATTGCCCAGCTGTTGAAGAACCAGTTTGGACGATGCTTCCGGAGATCACGCTGTTGTTGAACAAACGAAACCTCCCGCCGGGCCATGCCTCCGCTGTCGCTCCTGCGGCTTTCGTCGTTTGTCGTGTGGTATCCAATATCCCGAAGCGGCATGCTGAACGCTTGCTGACGCGCTGCTGCATGGAGTTGCAGTGGGGACAGTGGTCGTGCCCTGCAATCAATAAGAACCCAAACACCCATATATCCTTCCGCCGCAGCGACCCAAGTGGGTGGTAACCATCCGTCGAACAGCCACTTTGCTGACCTGGTCTGGGCTTTTCCGTGTTTTTGCGCATCCGTCTCTCCAGTTTTTGCCCCCCGATACAAAGCGCCTTCGCCTTCGGATAGGCTCTCGCGAACAGGTTCGTTCGGTAGTCACCGGCTTTTTGCGTCCCGCAGCCGCCGCTGCGTGTGGTTAACGCTAAAGTCGCTAGAAAGGATATCCGGATAGCGAGCGATCCGAGCGTTTAGCTAAACGGAGCGGGTAGGTGGTGCAGAGTGTCTAACCTCCTTCCTCGCTTAAGTTAAGCCGTCGCCGTCCGCCATGGCGCACGACCGCGCCGCCGCCGTGACCGCCACGGCCACCATGCGCGCCGGGCCGCCGCTCCTGGTGGCGCGCAACCTGCTTCCTTCGTCCGCCAGCAGCGTCAGCGTCAGCGCGAGCGTGGAGTCGTCGTCGTCGTCCTCGTCCTCCGCCATGGGCCACGGCGGCGCGCGTCGGCGCGACCGCAAGTACGTGGGGGACGACCGCGTGGCCACCGCCACGTCCTCGTCCACGCTGTCCACCACGTCTTCGGTGGACGCGTCCGCTGCGTCGTCCGCAGCTGAAGCCGCGCGGCGCGGCCGCCGCCACACGCACCACAGCCAAGCGGAGCAGGCGGACAAGGCTGCGCGTCGTCGCGGCGCGTCATCTCCGCACCGCCATCGTCGCCCGCGCGGTCGCGACGCGCCCTCCGTCTCCAGCGACGTGGCCGTCGCCAAGGACATCGGGCCGGAGAAGTTCGCGGCCAAGGTCTTGGCTCAGGACCGGACGGCGGTGGCGACGACGACGTCGCCGCCCGCGTCGCCCGAGCACTACTCGTCGTCCTCCTCCGGCGGCCCAGGAAGCGACAAGGAGGACGCGGCGGCCGTGGAGCGACAGCAGCAGCAGCAGCAACAGGCCTCCAAGCCCTCGCGGATGGTGGTCAAGCGGCGGACCACGTCGCCAGCCACCGGCAGCAGGCCTCGCGCTGCCGCCGAGCCAGTCGCCGGAGCCGCCTCCACGCCCGCGACGGTGCCGTCGTCACCGCTGCGCCAGCCACGGACGGCTCTGGGCAGTCCGAGTCCTGGAGGCGGCGGCGTCATCGAGCGCTGGCAGCTGCGACTGAAGCGCTCGATGTCCGGAGGCGGCGGCGGCACAGACGACAGCGACCGACGCGCGCGGGAGCCGACGACGACGACGCGCCACTTGTACAGCAACCACCGCAGTCGCCAGCTCATGGAGAGTCCGCCGCCGCCGGACCAAGTGGCTTCGACCAGTCGACGACGCGGCAGCGACTCGCCCGGCGCGGAGCAGCAGCAACGCCCGCGAGTTCGCAGCTCGTCACGCGGGGCCAGACAGCGTCCGCTGTCGGCGGGGGACAGCGGCGCCGCGATGACGCCGCCGCCGCCGCCGGCCTCTCCAGGCACGCCGACCGCCTCCACGCCGCGCACGCAGGCCAGGAAAGTGCTGCGGCCAGCGGAGAACGAGGCAGACGGCGAGGGAGAGGCCGCCGCTGCGCCGGCCGCGCGGCCGATCCGCGTGCGCTACGAGACGCCGGCGCGCGGCATGGGCGGCGGCAAGCGCGAGATCTCGCACGCGTCGCTGGGGAAGCTGGTGGCGCGGCTCACGGACGCGCACCAGTACGACACGGAGTTCCGCGACGTGTTCCTGCTGATGTACCGCGGCTTCTGCTCGCCCTACGACCTGGTGAAGAAGCTGCTGAAGCGGTACACGGCCGTGCTGTCGCTCTGCGGGGGCGTGGATGCCGAGGCGCTCGAGGAGACGCAGCGGCTGCTGGACCAGATCGCGCTCGAGGAGGAGAGCGAGCAGCGCTCGTCCACCGCCACGTCCATCTCCACGGCGCGGTCCGACATCAACACGGGCATGGAGGCCAACGTGTCCATCATGCGGCTGCTGAGCGTGCTCAAGTTCTGGATCAAGGAGAGCGGCTTCATCGAGCAGGACCTGGCGGGCGACCGCAAGGCGCAGAAGAAGCTGCTGGCCTTCCTGGGCGAGATCCACGACACGTCCCCGATCCCGTCCATCCGCCGACACGCCGACAACCTGCTGCTCACGGTGGTGCAGCTGCTGTCGGCGCAGAAGCAGCAGCAAGCGCAGACGCCGCCCGTGCTCGTGACCTCGTCCTCCGTGTCGGCCCTCCCGGACTCCATGGGCTCGCGAGGCGGCGACCTGCCACCGCCGGCCGCGACAGCAGCGGCTCTGGCGATGGCGCATCAGCTCAGTGACCGCGGCGCGTCGCACTCGCGCATGCGGGCGCAGGCCGCGTCCAAGCTGCAGCTCTCGCGGTCCTCGTCGGACCCCAAGCGCGAGCGGGGCGTGGTGAAGCTCCGGACCAAGAACCCGAACGGCGACATCTTCCAGCTACGCAGTCGGTCGATCCCCGCGGGGGCTGAGGACCACGCGGCGGCGGCGGCCGCCACGAGGGACCGCGCAATGCGGCAGCAGCCTGCAGTGGCGGCCGCCGTGGCGCCCAAGATCGCGCGCGGCATCACGACGGGCAGCGCCGAGGCGGCGATCAAGGCGAACACCGGCGGCGGCTTCGACGAGATCATCCAGGACACGCTGCAGCGCGCGAGACTCACGGCGGCCTCGCGCAGCAGCGCGCGCATCAGCTACGACAACGTGGAGCCGCTGGCGGGGCTGGGAGCGCAGGAACTGGCCGACCAGCTCACGCTCATGGAGGCGGACCAGTACTTCTCCAAGCTGAACCCGCGCGAGCTGACCAACAAGGCCTGGACGCGCGAGACCAAGCACCGCGAGGCGCCGCACGTGATGGCGCTGATCGAGCTGTTCGACGCCACGGCCGAGTGGGTCTCGAGCGAGATCCTGCACCCGCAGCTGCAGGCCGTGGAGCGCGCCAAGATCATCACGCTGTTCGTGGACGCGGCCGACAATTGCTACCAGATGAACAACTTCAACACGCTCTTCGAGATCACCACGGGGCTCTCGGCGCCCTGCATCCGCCAGCTCAACACCACGTGGGGCCTGGTGGGCGCCGCCGCGCTGGAGAAGTACCAGTGTCTGCAGCAGGTGTGCTCGCCCGACGACAACTACCGCAGCTACCGCCAGGCCTTCGCGCTGGCCGAGGGCCAGCCGCGTCTCGCCTGCTGGTTCATCCTGGTCAAGGACCTGTTCGCGTGCGAGGAGGCCATGAAGTCCACGGAGGACGGGCTCGTCAACTGGCTCAAGTTCCGCAAGATCTACCGCATCATCAGCGAGGCGCTGGACCGCCAGAACTTCAACTACGTGCCGGCCAGCGGCAGCAGCAGCAGCAATCTCGGGGTCGGCGGCGGCTCCGGAGGCGGAGCTGCGAACGGCCTGAGCGCCTCGGGGGTCTCGAGGAAAGGCCGCGGCATCCTGCGCCACGACCGGAAGACGCAGATCCACATCCGCCATCGCCTGGACACGTACGCTCCGTTGCTCTCGCCTGTTTGCTCGTGCCTGATGGAGAAGCTGACGTCGTTTGTGTGTCTTTGGATGGAGCAGCATCCGGAAAGACAGCTCGGTGCTGTATCAACTGGCCCGCAACGCCAACACGCAGGAGAGCATCCTGTTCGTGAACAGCCTGTCGGAGGCGGGCTTCCTGTGAGCCGGAGGCGGCTGGTTCGCTGCGGTGGCTAGTGGCCCCGTCCTCCCGTGTGAAAAATGTACAACAAGCGAGCAAGAGGGCAGGCAATGGCGGCTTCTGTGGCTCGCTCGACGTGTTCACGACCCCCTAAGCTACAGCACCCGAGCCGAAGCAAGCGCTTGCTGGGGACCAAGTTGATGTATCGTACGCCTCGTGTTGAGCTGCTCATTCCTGTGCGGAGCTGTGGTCAGTGGCTGTTGCTGTTGCTGTCGCTGCCTCCTCGTGGCCTTGCGCGTCTGTTGCTGCGGCAGCCTCTGCCTCCGACTTGCCCTTCTTCTCTCCCAGTTGTTCGTCGTGCGTCGAGTGCTTCCGCTTGGCGCCTGCTCCCTTCGCTTCCCTCGCCGTCTTCTCGTCCGCCTCCGCCTGCTTCTGCTGCGGACTCTCGCTCGTCTTGCTGCTCGGCTCGCCTCCTGCCTCCTCCTCCTCCTCCTTGGGCTTGGCGCTTCCAGCTGGAGCGCGCGTGAGGTCGAACAGCGTCTTGGTGGACACGCCCACACGCACGTCGCCCTCGGCCAGCTGCAGCAGCCGCTCGTGCGGCCGCCACTTGTACAGCTCCTCCAAGAAGTCGTCGCGGTCCAGGTCTTGGGCGCCGAGGCTCATCTTGTAGGCCATGGACATGCCCAGGTCCCACAGCTTCATGCCGCTCAGATACAGCAGCTTGCTCAGCGCATGCAGCTGCACCGTGCCGGCGCCGCTGGCGCGGCTGAAGCCCGTGAGACTCGTGTACACACTGCCGATGGTATACCCCAGTTCGCCGGCCGCCAACGTGTCCGTGGCCGTGTCGTAGAGCTCCACGGTGAAGAAGCGCACCTTGCGGCCCGGGAAAAGCTCCACGCCCGCGTCTCCAGCCTCGAACAGCACCCGGAACCCGGCCACGATGGGCGGGTACAGCCACGGGATGCCGTGCTTCTCGTGGCAGCCTTGCACGACCGCGTCAAAGTCGCGGTTGAGCACCAGCGTATACTTGCTCCCGCGCTTCCGGACGCTCTTGGGCACGTGCTGAGGCGCGGCCTGCAGCTGCAGCACGCAGCGCTGGCGGTGCAGCTTGGGCAGCAGGAAGCAGCGGCCCTGGAACTCGGACGCGATGGGCAGGAAGCCCTCGAACATGAGGTGGCTCAGCAGCAGCGGGTCGAAGAAGCGCGACACGTAGAAGTCGTCCTGCGAGTGGAACACGAACTGCCGCAGGTGCTCCGGCACGTACTCGGCGTCCTGGCGGTGGCGGCGAGGCGCCTGGTCGGCTAGGGAAGGCGAGGGCGCGGCCGCCGCCGCGGCGCGCAGCGCAGCGGACGTCATGCTGCTGCTGGTGGCTTCCGATCTTGTTTTCTCTTCGTTGTACCGGTATTGGGGACGGTTGAACCCGTTTGTTTTAACACATTGGCGGGTGATTCTATTCCCGGTATCATCATACCGGATTTTTAGTGAATGTACCGGGAAGATGCCGGTATATCCACGTCGCTAGGAGTCGAGTGGGTTTTTCGAAGCGGGTGAGCTGGATGGTTGGGTGATTGGGCTGAATACATTGACAGGATGTCATCTGGAACAGCGCGCGGACTTGTCCGACGAACACTGACGAGCGTCTTGTTCGAAGAGGAGGCAGCGCTCGCTGCGTGTTTTCACAGCTGGCATTTCGGTCCGACAGCTCCGTCGATGGGTTGGCCGCCATGGATATGGATCCTGTTGGCTGGACTTCACTTCATGACCAACTGTAAAATCCTTTGTCGAATGGCGTCGAAGGATACCTCGGCGACGTTACGAATGCTGCTTGGGTGGGCTTTGCATTGCGCAGCGCCGTAGTTCGCCGGTGGCAGCTCGCCACTGGCAAGCATCTAACCAGCTCCAAGGTGTCGCACAACTCCCAAGCACGCGAAGTATCTGGATCTTCTGTGCCGAAAGCGAACCCGAGCAAGGCGTGGCTGGCTGGCTGGTCGCCAAGCGGGCGGGGGGGTGCAGCAGGAGGCGGCGCTCTTGGCCGCGGCGCTCTTGGCCGTGTCAGTCGGGCGTAACGACATCCAGGAAGGGGATTCCAGCAGTAGTAACGCGTGTGCGGACATACATTACACCAAATGCATGGTGCTGTCTGGCAACGTTGAGAGCCGCACAGTAGCAGGGATACGCGTGGCCAGCGGGGAGATCCGTATCCTGGCGAGGAGCTTGTGCGAGATTTATGGCGCTCCGAACAGATACGAAGAGGCGGTTGCGTTCTTATTCAGCCAGGATTTCAGCGTCAAATGACGCACTCGTTCGCTTTTCCTTTTCTATTTTCATGTGTTCACGTTTTCAGAGACAGCGACGCCATCGCTTCCACGCAGCAAGGCAGAAGACGCATGCGCACGAGACGCCTCTCCGTGAAGGGAGACAGGGAAATACGAGGAGCGTAAACGACGACAGGCTGTCGTTGAAGATGGAGTTCAACGCGGCCGACCGGGCCGATATGGCCGATACTATGGGCAACAGCACCCGTGGCCATTCCCCTCCTACAGTTCGCAAAGAACCGCCACGCGCGAAGAGCTCACTCGCGCTCTCCATGCGCCACAGGCATCCATCCATCTTGCCGCGTCAAGGATCTTGGGCCACCGTCGCGAGCTTCTTCCTCTGGAGGATGCAGGTTCTTGCCTCATGTCCGAGACCGAGATCTCCATCCGGATCGGTTCAGCGAGAACCTGTCAAAATTGATTCGGGATCAACGTTGCCGTAATCGAATTCTGAGCCTGCTGAACGAACGAACAGACAGCCCATCGCTCATTCACCTACCCCTCGCGTTTAGACACCTGTGTTGTGTCTACTTTTCGCCCTCGGCTCGGTTTCGGGATGTGAAATACTAGTACACCGTATAGCGCAGTTCTCCGCAGTTTTTCGCTGGCTGAAATAAACTTTCGGCCGCTCTTTTATCCGGAGTGTACCAGATGAATACATCCAGCGTGCACGCACTAGATCAGCACAGCCTGAGCTTTTCAAACGGGGGGACTGCCATCATCGTGACGATGGACCCACATCTCGCGACGCCACTGTCCAGCTTCAGCGTTGGCCACTGGCAAATGACGTCGTGGCCCCTACCCCTCCGCCTTCGCGATAGCTTTAACCCGGGTTAAACCTCCGGTCGTGCCTCTCGTGCTTGGAGTTCAGAGAGCGAGAGCCGCGTGCTAACCTTTTTTTGCACATTTTTGCAAGGTAGACAAGCCAGCACGTCCGGATACGGCCCTTTTCCCCTCACCCACAACGCCCGAGAAGTGTTTGTGTGTTTTTGGTGGCGGCGTTGTTATCCGGATAGCGAGCGCGAAGAGCCCAGCCAGCGTTGGCCCCTCCGCACCGCCAGTTCCGTTTCCCACACAAGAGAGAAAAGAGCGAGCGGACGAGCAAACGGACGAACGCGCGGGCGCCAAACCTCGTCCTCGCGGATCGCCCCCTTCTCTTTTGCGCGCCTCCGACCGCGCTCGCTCCGTTTCTTTTAGCTAAACGGCCGAGCGAGTTCGCGCGCAGTTCGTGCGTTTCGCCCGCGTTGGTTAGCGAGAATGGGCACGCGGCCCGTGAGCGAAGACGGCGGCGTGATGAGCGCAAAAGCGACCGACAAGGCTCTCGGCGCAAATAGCAGCACTGCAAACCCTACCGCCGGCGCCAGCCCCGCCACTGCAAAACCTGCTCCGGCGCCAGTGTCTAACAACCCTACGCTCCATCTCCAGGGCCTCACCGCGCGCGATGGGAACAATGGGAACAACGGCGGGAACAATGGGAACAACGGGAACAACGGGAACGACGGGAACAAGTCGGAGTCCGCGCGGAGATCCGCGAGTCCGGAGGCCTCCGGCGACTTCCAGCCGTCGTCCTCGGCCAGCTACGCCAGCACCGCGCCCAGCGGCGGCCGCAGCGCGCGGCGTCGCGCCGACACAGGCACGCGGTCGTCGCTGCCGCCGTCGCTGCCGGGCGCGGCGGCCGTGGTGCTGGACCGGCGGCTGCTCCAGCAGTACGAGCAGGTGAACCAGGAGATCGAGCGCGTGGTGCGCGCGTCGCAGATGGAGGCGGGCGGCGACCGCGCCGTGCTGCACCAGGTGCGCGGCGAGCTGCGCCAGGCGCGGAAGAGCTCGTCGCAGCTGATCCAGGCGCAGAAGGAGCTGCTGGAGAAGATGGAGCGCCAGGAGCGCGGCGGCGTACGGCGCTTCTTCACGGTGAACCGCGCGGCCAAGACGGCCAAGCTGCGCGCCAAGCTGCGCACGAAGCTCAGCGAGTCGGTGCTGGCGGACGAGCAGCTGCAGCGCCTGGAGCGCCAGAGCACGGCGCTGTCGGCCACGGCGCTCGGCACCATCACGCAGGGCGGCGCCGCCGTCGTGCTGAACGTGAGCAACCTGCACAGCGCCTCCGCCGGCCACGCGCACGGCGGCAGCGGCCTGGAGGAGGCCACGGCCAGCCACGACGTGAGCGGCAGCGAGAGCAGCAGCGGGCTGGCCGCGGCGCCCATGCGGATGAGCACGGGCTTCGAGGACGCGCAGGAGGAGCTGCTGCTGCTGGAGCGCGAGAAGGAGGACATCCTGACCAACCTGTTCCAGGCCGTGGACATGCCGGCCGTGCTGGACCTCCACGCGCGCATCGCCAGCTTCTCCAGCGAGATCAAGGCCGTCGCCAGCGTGAAGAAGCAGGCCGACCGCGTGGAGGAGCTGTACCGCAAGGCGCTGCACTTGCTGCGGGTGGCGCTGGCCGCCGTCGTGTCGCCCAACTACTCGGGCAGCGTCCGGGAGTTCGCCACCAGCGCGTATCCCTTGGCGGTGGAGGCGGGGCACCTGATCGAGGCGGCGTGCCACGTGATCCAGCCGGAGGCGCGGCGCAAGTACGAGCTGTTCGCCACGGAGCTGACCCACGTGCGGCCGCCCAAGTTCCCGCAGCCCGTGGCGGACTTCGCGCGCCGCTCGCGGACCCACTACGACCCGCACAGCGCGCTCTCGATCGAAGGGATGCGCAACCTGCACGCGGCGGAGAACGTGGTGATCCTGCTGCAGCGCCTGGTGATCCAGAAGCTGGAGGGGCTGAGCAAGTGGCAGGCCAAGCTGGCGAAGGACCAGGAGGCGGCCGAGCGCGCCCACGCGGTGATGGAGACGCGGCTGCAGGAGCAGGTGGCGGTCATGGCGCGCTCCGTGTCGGTCTGAGGCGGCTTGGGGGCGGAGGAGGTGGACGTCAGTGTGCTGTTTGACTTTTGGCTTTATACATATGGAGAGCGGTGGGCAGGAGGGGGGGCGTCTAGCGCGGGCTTCGAGGACAGAGGAGGCGGCGAGACGCCAGGCGCGAGGAGGCATCGGAGGAGTGGGCGGCACGGACGCAGTCGCTCGTGTCTTCCTCCGTCGACGACAAGTGAGGGAGCGCAGCGTCGAACGAGGAAGCATCAATATATTTATTGCTGCCGTTTGAGAGGGAGGCTGCAGCTGCAGGAGCCACGAGGGCGGCGGTCGTTTCGGTCGCGAGAGCTGGCGCTGACGACGCGCGGATCTCGCCGTCTTCCGCGCGCCGTTTCGGCTTCAAGCTTCGCTCCACATGGAACGGCGACGCGGACGGCGTCAGACGCGGCTCCTCCTGCCTTGGTCCAACTGCGCACGCGCCTCTTGGGCGGAAGATCGCTGAGTCCTTCGATGGATCGGGTGGCGTGCGGGCTCCGCCGCTTCGAGCGCCGTCTGTCTGAGCGTCGGAGACGCGGGCGCTCGCTGACTGGCGAGAAGTTCGTGCGCAGATTCGAGCGTCGACTCGGCGTCGAATCTGACTCCGCGACCGCTGGCTCGCTTGGCGAAGGCGCCGTTGCGCGGAGGACGACGCGGTGGCGTCGATCGCGCGGCAAGGCTGGCTGGAGGGAGCGGTGGCAGCTCTAGCAACGAGGCAATGGAGGTGGCAGCGCATGCGATTGAGTGCATTTGGTGCTTGTTCAACAGGTTTGAGGCAGATATCTAGGGCGAGGAGGGGCCTCAGTCTGGCGCAGGCCTATGGACTCGCTTCGTCGTCGTCCGTGAGCGAGCCGTCGGTCGAGGAGCTCCTGCGTTTCTGGGCCAGTGGGTCGCTCCATCCTTCCAGCGGAGGCGGCAACGCGTCCGGCAGGCCGCAGCAGATGACGCAGCGACATTGCCGCGTCTTGTCCTGGATCACGACGTACGGAGACATGGCCGCGTACTTCAAGTAGGACTGGAACTCTGCCAGCACAGCAACCACCGGCGTAAGCAGACAGACAGGTAGACAGACAGACAGCCGCCGCCGCCGCTCGCCACCTACCGGCGTAGTCCAGCTTCCATCGAATGGAGCAGCAGCCTCGAGCACAGATCCAGAGCTTCGTCTCCGTCTTCTCGGGTCGGGGACTGCAGTCCGAGCTGCGCGGCCGATACAAGCTGCGGATCGGCTGCAGGCATGCCACAGAGCGCACAGCGTTAGGCGCCAATGGGCATTCGCAGAGCTCCAGCAGCAGCAGAGAGAGAGAGAGCGCGTGCCTTGTGGCCCCAGGCGTCGTAGTACTCGAGGCTGCTGCTGTGCGCGCAGGAGCTTCGGCAGGTCCCCATGGCAGTTGCGGCGGGCGCTGGAGACGGCAGACAGGCAGGCAAGCGATGTGGCTCCTCGCGGCCAACTGCGCAAGTGGCCGCTGGACTGCAGCGAACCTTCGCCATCCTGCTCCATGCTGCTCCATGTTGTTCGATGTTCCGGCCTCATCTTCCTCCGGTTTCGCGCATCCCACGGATCCGAGGGTGCTATTTTACAGAATCAGGTGTAAACGATTTGACCTGTTTACGAAAAGTAAGGTAAAAATCATTTCGATGAGAGGTGGATAGCTCCTGATTTGGTATGTAGTCCAGGTTCTAACCTTGATATAGCAAAAGACTTGCAGCTCTCCAAGATCACCCATGTCGCTTTAGTGACATCCCCGCGGAAATGACGCTGCTTTCCTTTTCAACCTATCATGGACAAGAATGGCAGATAAGAATGTGCTGATTGGCCTAAACCAACGGATATGCGACTCAACCCGCCAAGCCGACAAAGCGGACGAACATGGAGAGCTCCGGGGCGAGCGTCCGCGCGTCCATGGACTTCAGCGGGCCGCTGAACGCGCTGTCCACGTCGCCCAACAACCGCTTCGTCGCCGTCGGCGGACGAGACGGTGCGTCGGCCTTTCCTGGCGACGCAGAGCCGCTTTTCCGGGCCGAAGCGGCGCTGTAGAGCTCACGAACTGGTCCGTTCTGCTCCAAATGTTGCTACGACAGTCCTGAAGGTGGTGGCGCTGGAGGCCTCGGGCTTCTCGGAGAAGCGCAACCTGCGCGTCGTGGGCAAGCCCAGTCTCAACTTCAGCACCAACGACATCCGATGGCACCCACGTGAGTGCTTCTGTGGCGGCTTGAGGGGGGAAACGGTCGCCTTCCGCCTCGCTTTGCTAACATGCTAGTCCGCCGATTGGATGCCAAACGCCTCGTGCTCAGACTCCGACTATCTACTAGCCACCGCGGCGACGAATGGCGCCGTGGTGATCTGGAACCTCGAGCGGGAGGGCTACAAGCACGTCCAAGGTGCGGCTTTGCCTGACTGGATAGCGTTTCCCATGAGAACCTGACGGTGACTGCACTGACGGTGGTAGAGCGGGTGCTGAATGGCCATCGGCGAGCCGTGAACCGCATCTGCTGGCACACGACCGACTGGAACGTCCTGATCAGCGGCTCACAAGACGGCACCGTCAAGCTCTGGGTACCGTTTGCCGACGGCGCTCGCCTGCCTCCTTTCGCGCTGTGCTGTCGCCACTTCCAGCATTAACTGCTCACCACCCGACGCTCTGCGCTGCTGTCCTCAATCGTGTGTGCAGGATAAACGTGGCGGCAAAGTGGTGTCGACGTACCAGCCCAAGTCCGAGAGCGTGCGGGACGTGCGGGCGAGCCCCTTCCACCCCAATAAGTTCGCGGCCGCCTTTGAGAATGGCATCGTGCAGGTAGACCCCCTCCCTTTGCGTTCTGCTGTGTGATGCGGCTCACCATGCAACGTTGTGACGCTGTAGGTGTGGGATATGCGCAAGACCTCGCAACCTGAGCTCAAGTTCACGGCGCACAAAGGTCTGGTCCTGAGCATCGACTGGCATCCAACCGACGCGAACGTGTTGGCCTCCGGAGGCCGCGACCGCTACGTGAAGATCTGGGACCTGGGCGACCTCCGACAGCCCAAGCAGACGATCCAGACCATCGCGAGTGTGGGGCGTGTGGCCTGGCGACCAACGTGCGTCACGCACATCGCGACGAGCGCGTCACTCATGGACAACAGCATCCACGTGTGGGACACGAGGCGGCCGTTCATCCCCGTGGCCTCCATGAAAGGCCACACAGACATCGCCTCGGGCATATCGTGGATGGACACGCCGGTATCGCCCACCTTTGGTCAGCCTGAAGCGTCCATGGCGGCATCAAGTGACTGGGAGGGACAGAACTACTGGCAGCATATGCTGGCGTGCTCGAAGGACGGCACACTGAAGCTGCACTCCCTCGCAGACTCCTTCAAGCCGCACCAATCGCTGCCGACCACGGCGCTGGCGCTGAACTCCAAGGGGCAAGTGGCGTTCTCCCACGACTACATAGGTACGATCCCAGCTTCGATGGCATTCTCCGAGTGATGTTGGGGACGTGGGCTCTAACCAGAACGTGCGTCTTTGCAGATCGGTCGTGTGCTTCGTTGAAGATCCATCGTCACTTCAGTTTAGCAAGCTCGCTGTTCACTGTGACGGGGATCTCGCCGTCCTCGACGTCGTTTGGGCGCCTCAATGGCGATCGGAATATCGCTGGAGCGTCATCGACGACGCCCTTGAGTTCTTTCCCAGGGTCCGAGGCTACAGAGGGAAATGCCGCGGCTGCTGTCCGTGATCAGACTTCATCGCGTGCCTCGCCGTGGTCATTTGGCGCGGGGGTACAGCAGCCTCCTGTGGCTCCGAGGGGCCTCAACCGGGCGACCGTCGGTAGTGCCAACCCCACGAGCTTGTCCTCCGGCGGAAGCGCGTCTGCTGGGAGCAGCAGCAGTCTGAACGCGATTGGTGGTGCTGGCAACGGAGGGATGTCTAGGAACGCTGGCCTCTCCTCGGCTTCACAGCCGAATGTGCTATCGTTGCAAGGCACTGGCAATGGTGGATTGGGAGGTGGCTCCGCGGCGGAGGCGAATTTTACGGCTTCGAGCGTGTCGACGTCGATGGCGGGCTCGTCATCCCCACTGACGCCAATGCTGTCGACCTCAACTGTTCCCCGCGCTCTGGTGGCGCTGGTGACCATGCAAAACGTCAACAAAGCCAGCCAACTCGAGAAGATTTTCCGAGGGGACAAGAGCGAGTACTTACGTGCGGGTCAACAGGTCGAGGACATGCGTGCGCAATTCGAACACGGCCAGTACTTGAAGGAATCCTTCGGCTTCGACGAGAACGCTTTCCGCTTCTTGGCCAAGCACTATCTGCTGTTCCCGGATGGCACTAGCAGGGATGAGATCTCGGAAACCAGCGGCGCGAGCGGAGCAGGAGGAGCTGGGGGTCATACAGGAGGGAAAACCAGCATGAGCTTTGCGCAATTGTGCGCACATAACGCGCTAGCTGCCTTCGTCACGGGAAATACGCACCTCTGTCAGATGTGGCGCATCCTCGAGGTCCTGTATGCGAATGAGGAAATGGGATCCGGACAGTCGAAGTTGGGTGAACGAGCGGCAGATGGCAAGCAGAGCAACCCAGAAAACCCCTTTGACGACGCTTTCGACCGCCACAATAGCCAGCCGGGGATGTCGATGGATGGCGCTGGCCATGAACAACAAAATCCGATGATGACGCTGGATCGACTTGGAGGTACCAACCCCGAACACCAGGTCGGTGGCGCCGTCTCAAGGCAAGACGGGAGCCCGATCGACGAGTTTGGGAACGAGGGCTACAACAACAACAACAATCCGAGCGAGACCGCGATGTTACTGGAGCAGCTCGACCACGTCAATCCGCAGGCGATGGAAGGCTTCGATCCGTACCCGTATGACCCCAGTGGACGTCTCGCCCATGAGAATGGACGCGAAGGAGGAGATCGTAATGGCGCAGTGGGGGTGACGAACATGCGTGGGAACTCGTCGACGATCGTGCATGGAAGCGCCGTGCTTGGAGAGCTGGGCCACCTTCGTGACGATGTGCTGAAGGAGCTGCTCGAGTACTACACGAACATCGGAGATCTGCAATCGTGCGTTGCCATTGCTGTGGTCGTGGGGAAGGTCTCGAATGTCGAGAAAGTCATGAGCAAGGCGTGGCTGCAGCACATCTACATGCACTACATCGACCTGCTTCACCAGCTGCAGATCTACACGACGGCCAACGAACTGGTCTCGAATTGCTCCGACCAGTCGATTCGGCAGATGAATATGGTAACGAACCCTCGGTCGGTCGACTCCAGCCGGCCCACAGGAACTGACTGCTGCTACGGCTTGTTCTCGTCTTCGTGAATGTAGAAATCCACGAGTGTGTACTTCAATTGCGCGAGGTGTTCCAAACCTCTCGAATCCACGACTCCCAGCGAGATTGGCGCTCCCGTTGCCCTCTGCTCGAGCTGCAACAACGTCGCCACGCTCTGTTCCATTTGGTAAGTGGTGCTTCTCGTTGCTTTTCGAGCCCCACGCTCATCGTTGCTGACGTGAATTTACCTTGTTCTATGATCCCTTTGATACTCGTTCGTTCAAGTCAATTGCCGGTTCGAGGACTTTATGTCTGGTGCCCTGTATGTGCGCATGGCGGTCATCTGGACCACTTGGCGGAATGGTTTGAGCATGAAACAGCCTGTCCGACCGGCTGCTCGCATCGCTGTTCCTTGAGTTTGGTCACCTCCGGCTTGGAACCCGAGGAGGACATGTGACACCCCGAAGACTCGATAGCTCATTCATCTAGTGCGTTGGAAATACCTCACAGCGATCCCGACAGCAAGGATCGCCAACGTGGAGGTGAGAATCGGGTAGTACTTCCCACTGAAGGTCTTCGTTGCGTCAAATGCCAATACCGAGTCGATTCTGGACTTGTTTGTGTCAGCAGTTGCTGTCAGTGGGCTCTGGAAGCCAAGGAGTGCTTCAAATGGAGTATGATGCAGCCATTTGCGAAGGGATAATCTGGCCAGCGCAAAGCGGACGACCAAGTAGATCTCCGTCGAATCCGACGACAATTCCAATACGCGGTTGTAGTATCGTTCCGCTCGTGCCAAGTTCGCCTTCACCCCGTCGCCGAATTCGTACATGTGTCCGACATTGTAAGCTCCAACGTCGACGCCTTCAGCACTCGCGCGGCTGTACCACCGAAGGGCTACTATCGGATCTTTGCGTAAACCTGCAAGCCCGTAATAATGATAATCGCCGATTCGCACGAGGACCTCTTTGTCCCCATTTTCCTCACTTGCCAGGTAGAGATACTTGAGACCTTGACGTTCGCTGGCTTCGTCTCCAGATCGCAGTAGCTTCTGGTCGTAGAGAAAGGCTAAATTGCTGGTAGCCACGGGGTATGTGAACGCCCGCGCCTCGTGATATAGGACCACAGCTCGCTCAAATTCACCGTTGACGTAGAGATCGAAGGCTTTTCGCATAGTACTCCCCCATTGTCCACCTTCCGCTGCCGCCTTCAGATATGGTAACGCCCGTCCGCTATCTCTTGGAATGATACCAGATACCCCTTCCATATAGATTTTCCCCATTTCGAAGATTGCGTCGAAATGCCCAAACATTTTCACAGCCACGTCGTAGAACTGCATTGCTCGCGTGACGTTTACAGCAGTGCCAAGCCCCGTTGCGTGGCAGTAGCCAGCGTTGAACACACTGTCGCCGTCTTCTTCGTTGGCTGCAGCACGTTCAAAGTACTCGAGTGCTAGAGATTTATTCTCCGAGACGCCCCCACTGCCGTGGAAATGAATGAAACCCAAGCCATTGAGCGCGCGAGTGTGGTTCTTTTCGGCAGCTTTCCCATACCACTCGATGGCCGTAGCATTGTCCTGAGCAGCCCCCTCCCCTTTCAGCAGCATCCCCGCCACTGCTGATTGAGATCCTGTATCGCCAGCCTGAGCAGCCCGCTCGAAGTAATGATACGCCTGTGCGTGGTCTCGCGTAACCCCATGCGCTCCCCAATAGTAGAGATCCCCCATGGCAGCCATCGCGGCCACATTTCCTTCTTTATCCGCCCGCATCTTCTGAAACTGGATCAATTCGTCGTCATCCCCACGCTCTCCAATCGTCACATCCCGCTCAAGTGAGTCGTACAGACGCGTCATTTCATGAAGTGGCTGCTTTCCACGCTCGTGGAAAGCCACCGAGGCTTCCACGGCAGCGTGGTAATAGTGATACACCGCGACCTCCGTCGAAGGTTGAGATGTTGAGCTTTCCGGACGATAATTGCTCCCAAGTATCGCAAATGCTTCCTTTCGCCCACTTGCAGCGGATAAATGGAAGAGCCCTGTTGTAAATTGGGATAAATTGCCATGTTCAGGGTGCATTCCCAAAAGCAGTGCCAATGGTTTCCCAGCGTCCAGGACTCCGCCTTTAAACGCTCGTCCAAGCAGTTCCTTTGCGTGTGTCAGGTTCTGCTCGACTGAAAAATCGTGTGATAAAGGCGCACAATGATCTGGGAGCGCATATGTCCCGTACAAATACGCCTCTCCAGTATCGCTAAGTGCTGCTGGATGCCCCAAGTCTGCTGCTTCCACGAGCAGATCCCACGCATCGGTTGTGCACGACTCAACCGCGGCAATGGCGCATTGATACGCCGCATCTTGGACCTTCTTAAAGTTACCGGGCTCAGGAGAATCCTCACTCGGTCCATCGCCTCCTCCTTCATGTGGTGATGTCCACTCCGTCTGGAAACGTTGTAGTAAAAAGGATATTTGCGTCGCTGGATGTCGGGCCGCAGAATGAGCCCAGGAAGCTTTGATGTTGTTGTTGATTTCCCCACGTTCATGTCCAGGATTGACGTGGTTTTCGTGAGCTCGTTTCTCCAAGAAGTAGCGTTCTCGATGCTCTGCAGCTGAAATTGGGGCGGGAAACACCCTCAGGTTGCTGGTAAAGCCTTGCATCCCATCTGTCCAAGGTCCCTTGCCGATGTGCAGTGGGCCTTCATTGGCTAGAACCAGGTCGCGAATCCGAACTTCCGTGTCCAGTAACCCGTTTACGTAAAAGGAAAGCGAGTACAACCACCCGTCTTCCGATGCCATTTGATCTCGACACACGTCGAGCATCTTCGTGTCTGCAGTGTCGACGCTTCGTGAGCAGTTGACGAACGTGAATCCCATGTGTATCCAACAATTGAGAGGCAATTCCTCGCTGCTGTCCAGGCCAACGTCGGTGCTAACGTTCGTACTCACCCGAAGAACAAGTCGCCGCTCGTCGGGTTTCCACCACGCCGATGGGGTTCGCTGTTCTCCATTGCCATCTCCATTGAAAAACAAAGAGCGGAAGCTCCCCGTCGAATCTTGAGTCAAAAACACCCAGAAGCTCAAACTCCAGGATCCCGCACTTTCCATCAGCGTGGAGTCATGCTGCAACGAAAACCCTTCATGACCACCGTGGGTCAGTACTCCGTCGAGCGCAAAGCTTGGAGCAGTCATCCCTCTGGCTCCCGTTGAGGAAGCAGCATCGCTCATTGTATCTTCACTGCTTGTCGGATATAAGACAAGATGCGAGTTATCACAGTTTTGAACTGCGAATAAGGGCGAACAAATCGACTCACCATCAATCGCGGATGCACGCACCAAGTACGTTCCTGGAGGCGCGATGCGAAGACTCTGCTGCCCGTCGAATGCAATCACTTTACGCGCTTCATGGCGTCCTCTGGCCTCTGCCACGTGAATACTGGTTTGCAATAGCCCCTGCATGAACTCTTGCACCGGTTTCACCTGACTCTGATCCAGTTCGTTAATTCTGACGCTCAGCACCCGTCCATCTGCAGACCACGAGCCCACCAGATCGCTCCCAATGTACTCCGTAAAGGAAACGACGCGGTCGATTTGGTCCTTAGTGCTGGCATTTGGGCGGTTCGTCGGCTGGTTGAACTCCAACTCGAGCGAATGGCCTATTTGCAATGAACCGCCACCTTCGACGTCTTCAATGTCAGGCAAGCGGATGCCCACGAGCTTCAACACACAGAATTCCGGGTCGAATTCACACTCCAGCGTCTCCTTTTCCGTCTCCATGCCTTCCATCTCAGAACTCCCGTCATCCTGACGATGGGGTGTCAGCAATTCGTTGACGTTGTCCTCCTCTGCTGGAAACGTGGCCACTTCAAACGGACCAAACGCGACGACCGTGCCGGCGTTCCATCCGTCTACTTCCTGAGCGACCAGCTCCCATACAAAGCCCTTGTCTTGCTCTTCACTCGAGCCATAGCGCGCGGAAGGAGCGGCGAACGTGACACCGAAATGGAATACTTCGAGTGCGCACACGCGATTGGGAGCAGCCGCATCGTGTTGCCACGTCTTGCGCTCGCGCGATACCAGCGGCACCGTGTACCACGCCGCGCCATCGCTGTGGCTCACCTCCGTCAGCGTCAGGGCGTCTGCACACCACGCAAGCGCGAGAGGCGACGCAGCTAGGAAGCCCATTAGCCTGCGGATCTTACCGAGGCACATGTTTCCCTCTGCAAAAAAAACAAATGATCCCAATCTTGCACTTCAACCAGGGAATAAATCCCCAGAATTTGCAACCGGTACCGACAGCGGTAGCATACCGGTAGCAGGCATAGAGGATTTGATGAGCAAAAGAAGGTTTAGACGATATGATTGGCCATTATTACCCAAATTGAAGCTTTGAGCGCGACGATTGGTGGAAACCTTTTCATCAATCAGTCAATCGCTGAAAATCGGGCGGGGATTCGATGGCGGTGGTGTCGGAAGTGCGACTGCGAAGCAGCAATGCGCAGACGACGTACCTGGTGAGGTGGCGCTGTCTGGGCTGCTGGATCCTCCTCGAGACGCCCCGCACCTGCTTGCTGATCTGTGTGTGTGTATTGTTCTGACGCACAGCCGCCGCGCAGCTCTGCGAAGAACAAGAAGCAAAACAAAGCCAAGAAACGGCGGCGAGTGAATGACGGCAATGCCGTTGAACAGGATGCGATTGGAGAGGAAGAAGATCCATGCGCTGCTTTGTACGAGGCTGCGCGGGCGCAATTGGAGCAGGAGATGCGGGCGGCGGGGATGCAGGGGAGTCTGCCCATTAGCTTTGGTGGATCGCGGGGACAACCGTCGCGGAAGCGCCAGCGCACGGAAGTCGATACGGCTGAACATCTTGCTGATGAGCAGACTGAAGCAGAATTGGATACTACGCTTAGTGTGGTGGAAGATACGAAGGCAAACGACCCAGCAGCAGTCGAAGCGCCTTTGGAAACTGCAGTTGGCGACGCGCATGAAAGCGAGTCGTCGACCCCGCAAATCGAAACCACTTTGGTTGAAAAGGTGCGCGTCAAATACGACTCGGATGGCGAAGTAGCAGAGCGCGTTGTCGAACACGTTGAGGTCGCTGTGGGTGTGGATTCGGTGGAGAAGGTCAACCACGAGCACAAGAACTCATCTTCTGCGAATGCCGACGCGGATACGGATACTGTTGCGACAAAGAAGACGGACAAGTACCCAGGTTTGCCTCGTTGCGCGGAGCATATGGACTTGACTGGAGGTTTGTTGCTGTTGTATCTCACAGTTTTTCCTATTGGACGGTGTTACTCGGTGTTTGAATCCAGTCCCGAAGGACGTGCGGAAGTTTTGGCTGCAGAGGCACTCGCTCTTCTACAAGTTCGACGATGGCATCCAGTTAGACCATGAAAGCTGGTACTCGGTACGCCATTTCGACACTGTAGCAAGCAGTAGTTTGCAGGAATCGGTCTGTTGCTGATGTTGATTTTTGTGCTGTCGGATGCAGGTCACCCCTCAACCCATCGCTGAGCACGTTGCGAGTCGTCTCCGCTGTGACGTGGTGGTTGATCCGTTTGCAGGCTGCGGTGGCAACGTGATTCAGCTGGCCATGACCTGCAAACAAGTCATTGCTATTGACATTGACCCGGAGAAGATCCGCATGGCCAAGCACAATGCCGCCATCTATGGGGTGGCCCACAAAATCGAGTGGATCGTCGGCAACTCCATCGAGATATTGCCCACTCTCAAGGCCGACGTGGTGTTTCTGTCGCCGCCGTGGGGAGGGCAGAACTACAGTCGCAAACACTTCCGTCTGGACGACATGATCGTGAAGGGCGTCTCCGGTGTGGAACTGTTCGCGAAGGCGCGCCAAGTGACCAAGAACATTGCCTACTACTTACCGAGAACGACGCCGACCAGTGATCTGGAGGCGCTGAGTCCTGGGGAAGTGGTGGAATGCGAACAAATCTTTCTCAACAAGCAGCTCAAGGTAGTCACAGCGTACTACGGCAGCTTGGCTGCGTCTGAGTCGGACAAGCAAGTGAAGGAGGATGACCCACCAATGGAGGAGGCAGCTGCTAGTGATTTGTGAATGAAATGGCTTGGCTGCGTTAAGGGGGAACACGCGAGGCTTGTCCCCAATCAAGAAATGGCCCACTCATCTCTAATATACACACGCAGCTCACCGCCTTAGAACGGATCCTTGGGCAGCTCCAGCAGCCCAAACTCCTTCTTGTACATCTCGGCCATCGTGTTGTACGCCAGCATGTCGCCAGCGCGGATCATGTTTCCTGCAGCCAGCCATGCAACATATACAGTCATTAGACGACGGCACCAGCTCGTCGGACTTCGCCACGTGCAATGCACTCACCGGCATCGCAGTTGAGGGGCGAGTCGGCCGCAGGGTCGGACAAGAGCGAGATCACGGCCAAGCACGCAGCCTGGAAGGAACAAGATGGTCATACGTCGTCACCAGTCAATAATGAGCGGTTTCGAAGGTCTCAAGCGACAGAAGCGTCGCGAAGGTCGATTCCCGTACCCGCAGAGTCCAAGCAGGCGACCACTCGCGCTTGAGGATGTCCAAGCAGATGCTGCCGTCCTGGCCCATTGCCATTCCACGAGAGCGCATAGAGCGCCAAGAGAAAGCAGCAAACATTAGGCTTTACCCATCGCCAGCAGTAAAGAGGGGAGAACGCGCGTTGTCTGCACCTTGAAGTGCACGTTGGGGTGGAAGATCTTGGTGACAAACTTCATCTTGGGCGGCTCCATGGGGTAGAGCGGCGACGTCTGGATGGCCAGCTCGAAGCAGCGGTCCTCGAAGGGAGTGTCCTTGGGCCCGCGGATGAAGGCCTTCCAGCGCATGATGGTGTCCTCCTCCGGGTACAGCACCATGTCCTCCTCCGGGTTCTTCTTCAGCTCCTGGAGCTCCTTGCGCAGCCGCTTCACGTTCGTGTTCATCGTCTTCGCTGTCACTTTTCCAAATGAAAAAGGCTGAGCCAGTATACCGGGTTTTCTTGGCTGAAGACGGTATTATACCAGTATACCGGTGAATATGTGCTGGCTACCGGTATTCGCTCATGTGGCGAAGCGTCGCGCCGTGGATCGTAATGCAGTTGGGAGGACAAGCATGAGTCGTGGGGACAACCAGATGCCGAGCGTCTGCTTCGACGACGACTGTCAAGTGCGCGTGCTGGAGAAGGAGAGCATCGCGCACTCGCAAGAGCTCGAGCAGGAGAGCAACCAGTTCGCCACAAGCACGTGCTGGCGCCATTTGGACTATCGTTGCTGCACGAGGAATGCTTCGTCTAACGTGGGAACGCTACTCTCCTGGTTTGTGTTGTCGTGGCAGAGCTCGAGGAGTTCCATGAGACCATCAAAGGCGTGCTGGAGGTCTTGGAAGGCCAGGCGAAGCGCATTGAACGGGAGAAACTGAAGGTATGTGGCTGCTGCTCGTCGTATGTAAACGAAAACGCCAGCAATAGAGCGAGACGGCAGAGCATTCATTATGTGGCGGGATTTGTGCCCTTGCTGTGGCCAACAAGGCAATCGGGCAACGCAACCGAGTGGACAGTGAGGTGGAGAATCGGAATCGCCAGAAGCAGATGCTGGAGCTGCTGATCAAGGAGAAGAAGACCGAGTTGGAGCGGTTCGTTGTGTGTTGGGTGGAGCTTGGGGGTGAGTTGTGCTGACTGACGCGTGTTCTTCCACGCTCGCATTGCTCGCAGGTACAATCTCCAGTATCAGTCCCTCACGAAGATTGCGGACGAGCAGCAGCTTCTCATCGACAAGCTCAGCAACAACGAAGCGTAGCGAGCGCCGCGCACATTCAGCGCGGGTTTCTTGTCCGACGGGGATATCAATCGCCCCGCCACCAGTTCTTGGGGCGGCAGTTCTTTGCAACTTTCTTGAATTCTACTGAACGATCCACCATTTGCATACAAGTTTGCGAGTTTGCACGTTCGGTAACAGGAAGGAAGGAGTGTGAGCAAAACTTCTTGAAAATGCCGCCGCAAAGAATGCAACAAGAACGCGAAGAACGCTTGCAAGATGCGTGTTTTCTTACTGCAAATAATAAGGCTAAATACTACCGGGTTGGTTGCGTGATAAGTACTGCGCCCCATCACACACAGCAAGCAGAAGAAGCTGGGCTAACTGGCGATAAGAAAGGAAACGTATTGGGGAAATGCTACACAAAAGAAAGCGGCGGCCTAGCGCGACACTTATGTGCGCTCGCCGCGGATGCGCCGTGCCAGCTGGATGTCCTTGGGCATGATGGTCACCCGCTTGGCGTGGATGGCGCACAGGTTCGTGTCCTCGAACAGGCCCACCAGGTAGGCCTCCGACGCCTCCTGCAGCGCCAGGATGGCCGTGCTCTGGAAGCGCAGGTCCGTCTTGTAGTCCTGCGCGATCTCGCGCACCAGGCGCTGGAACGGCAGCTTGCGGATCAGCAGGTCCGTCGACTTCTGGTACTTGCGGATCTCGCGCAGCGCCACCGTGCCGGGGCGGTAGCGGTGCGGCTTCTTCACGCCGCCGGCGGTGGGCGCGGACTTGCGCGCGGCCTTGGTGGCCAGCTGCTTGCGCGGCGCCTTGCCGCCCGTGGACTTGCGGGCTGTCTGCTTGGTACGGGCCATCTTGACTGTCGACTTTGGGTCTTTTCTGCGTTCGACGGGCTGAGCTGGTTCTTTTCTTGGCTGCTTCTGTTCTGGAGCGCGGAAAACTGGAAATGAGCGGAAAACTGCAAAAGCGGGGGAGCCTCGCTCGCTCGGCCGCACGGCAAAGAAAAGGAAAAGTTCGCGGCGTCGCGGACTCGGCTGCGGTCGATACAAAACCCAAGTGGTTTGCTAAAGGGGTTTGCAACCAGGAGAGATGATGGTTTTCACGAGTGGCGAACCCTTGAGCTTCACGGGCGGAAGTCGGGTGTTGGCACGGGGGGAGAGACCTGGAAGGGGAGGGGCGACGTCCCTCCTGCGAAGCTTCAAAGCTTCTGGAGTTTTTTTTTTCTTTCCTTCCCTTTCGTTCTTCGTGTCTCTGGGCCACCCACTCCATAAAAGCCGCTTGCTTGCGCGCACGGGGCTGGGATGGGGGAGCCAGGGCGCTCTGGGTCGTGCTTTGTCTGGGCGTTTGTAAGGGCCGCGCGTGCTCGCTGGCAGCCCTTTTCAAAAATCCAAAGGGGGGTCCATAAACATCTTGACGTTTGTATACTCGGGGAAGAAACTGCAACGCCAGTCGGAGGCCAGACCCACCGTCAAGGTGAACGCACACCACGAGGAGGGGTAGGTGGCGGATAAGGTGTAGGACGCTTCATTGGCCAATCCCAGCGCGCGATCCGGCCTTGACACCTACCCGCTGCATTACTGTGCGTGCCAGCGTGGTACGCGGGTAGGGGGAACAAGGCTGCTGGGACGGAAAGGGCAGCGGACTCCGAAGGCTGCTGCGTTGGTTGTGAGGTGAGGAGGAGTGAGCCTTCGGGAATTCAACGTGGGCGTGACAAGAATCTGACTGGCGAGCCGAAGCGCACAGGCTGGCTGCGTCATCGCCGTTGGATCGCCGTTGAATCGCCGAGGAGCCAGCTCCCCAGCATCATCAGCCCGCGAGTCCGTCTCCCCACGAATCCTGGAATGTTGGCTGGCTAAACTTGGTCGAAGGTGAGTGCGCAGTTACGGATTCCCGAATTGGGTTGGATAAGGTGCCAGTTGGTCAGCTTTTGCAAAGCTATCTCTGGCTAGAACAGCAAGATACGCGAGTTCGAGGATAGTGCCGACACGTGGAGCCAGAGTTGGAGCACCGACGATTGTCTGACGATTGTCTTCTTGCCTTCTTTGGCGTTGAAATCGGTATTCACAGCCAATGACCAGACTTGGGCAACTGCAAGGTCGCGTTTCTTCCATCAGACCCAGGCGCTTGCGTCGCCCGACCGTCGAGAACAGTGAGGAGGGAAATCGGTTTCGAAAGGATTGCGTTCGAGGGTCTTCGCGCGCCTAGAATAGACTCGGGGTCCTTGAATAACCACAGGTGGACAAGGAGACAGATGACCAACACTCATCTTCAACTTGTGCGGACAACTGAACGAGAGTTCAAACCGTATCCGTTATGTATCATTTCAGTGGCTGCTCCTCACGCGACCTTCACTCTCGTTTTCAGAAACAAAAGTGGTG
This sequence comes from Nothophytophthora sp. Chile5, assembly GCA_001712635.2. NCBI lineage: Eukaryota > Oomycota > Peronosporomycetes > Peronosporales > Peronosporaceae > Nothophytophthora > Nothophytophthora sp. Chile5. The sequence goes on along the minus strand of MBAC02003366.1, from coordinate 32,920 downwards.
GTCGAGACACCCAAGAGCTCAGCAACGATGGACTTCGAAGCGACGGCGGCGGAGTGCCGCAGCGCCGCCTTCCGGTACGCCCACAGCCTCCCCCTTCCTCCATGGCAGCAGCACGCATGCTGCACAGCGCACAGCCGTGTCGCTATATCAGTTAAGAAGAGGATTCTCGTGCTAATAACCCGTATAACATGCCACTCTTTACTCCGCAGCGAAACGCTTGACGCCTCCGAGATATGGACAGAAGCTGCTGCAGTGGTGGCGAACTGTATGCAGCAGCTGAAAGAGGATCTGCGTGCGGTTAGGACCGAACGAACCGGTGGAGATGGCGAGGAGGAGGACGATGGCTTGGGCTACACGTTCCAAGTGGATCGCAGTGCGAACCCAACGGCGAAATCGCTGCGAGCCGACTTCTCGCCCTCAGCGATCGTTGTAAACGACAGAGAGCGAGTGGAGAGTCAACTCAAAGCTGCTACGTCAGTGTTTCGCTTCCTTCGGAACGCATGCGCGGCCTGTAGGAGCAACCAGGACGCGTGTCGGACCCACGAGTTGATCCAGCTGGTGCGTCTCCTACATGCTTTCATTCATAAACCACGCATTGATTGCCTCGAAAGAGATCGAGTGGCAATACGAATGGTGCTGACGGATTATTGCGTTTGTTTAATGTATGGCAGGCGCACGACATGGTTGACGCCTGCTGTTTCTGGGTGGACGTGGAGGACGACGCGCTGGTCAAGTGAGTGGACTCTTGTCGGGTCGAGAGAGGTCGGCTTTGTTGACCGGACAATGGAACTCTAACTTGTGCTGCTTTGGACCACAGACTCGTGGTGCTGCTGTCACAAGTTGCGCTCCAGTTCTGCGTGAACTGTGTGACTGGGAACGACGAGAACCAGGCGCTGGCGTGGGAGCTCTTCTTTCCAGACCACTTCCAGGTGGGATTGTCGAGGCGCTACGCATCTGTGGTCTGTGACTGCTATCTGGAACAAACTGGTGCTAACTAGCGGCTTCATTTTCGTTGCCACGGACAGAAAATTCTTGTGGAGTGCCATCAGCACCGCAAGATCGTGGCCTTTACGGTGGCATTGATCCTCAACTGCGTCAATTCCAGCCACGCGGGTTCCGAGCCGATGAAAGCCGAGACGGATGCCGCTCGTCGCGTGGATCTCGTAAGTCTGTGCGTGGTGCGGTAGCTCCGATGGATAGCAGTCGTGTTTGATCTCATGTGTTCTCTGTATGGACCACCGCGTTTTTCCCACGTAGGTCTGCGCTCGCAATCTGGTGATTACAATCCTTCATCGCTGTATGGCCAAGCCTGCCAACTCTTCGGCTTCGCAAACGTTACCACAGGAGGAGCAGCACATTGACGACCAGGATCCGGCCTTCGAGTGGATCTGCATGCTGTTCAGCGTCTTGTTTCACGACGGCCACGCCAAGGACCTCTACAACGCCGTCGGGGCTCACATGCTCAGCAAGCTGTGGTCTCGGGTGACTCCGGAGCAGCTGATTCTGCTGCGAATGTTCACCATGTGGTTCGTCGCCTCTCCTAGTGACAGCCAGGAAGCCGCGAAGGTGAAGCCAGCGCTTCCTGCTGGGACCTATGAGTTCGTGACCAATACGTGGACATACATCGTCACTGTGGACGACGAGGACCGGCCGGAGGAGGCTGAAGAAGTGAGGAAGGAGATGTGGATGGAGCTGGAGAACGAGGCGAAAGTGCTGCTGCTCGACGTTCTGGGCGAATTGTCGCTCGATCGCACAACACAGAGCGATGTGAGGACTCGAGAACTGCTGCTCTCGTTGTTGCAAGAGCTGCAGCGTATCTGGGAGCTTGGCCGCTTGAACCCGAAGCCGAGAAACACAGGAGCCACTGCCGTTTCAGCGGAGTCGCCAGCTGAGCAGCCCAGTACCGAGCCGTTTGGCTATCGTTCTGGCCTGATTCGAGTGATTGGCAACCTCAGCTTCCGCCACTCAGCACACCAAGATCTCGTGCGAGACGAAGGCTACTTGCCGTTGTTTCTCAACCACTGCAACATTGACGAGACGAATCCGCTGATCCGCGAGTGGTCTCTTGTGGCTCTACGCAACCTGTGCGAAGGGAACGAGGCCAACCAGTCTTACATCAGTGCACTACGGCCTCAAGGCATGGACGCAGCCTCGTCCGTGGCGCTGGAGAAGGCCCAGATGCACGCAGAAGTAGATGATGACGGCAAGATCAAGCTCAAGAAGAACGACGAGGACGGAGGCGCAAGGTAATTCCAGCTTTTGGAGGGTTCGCTGCGCATCCGGTTGAAACTGCACCGTTCGCAGACGAAGCGAGGTCATTCGGTTGGTTGGATCCAGCTTCAGCCTTGGTGTGAGGTCTTTCCTTGCAGCTAAGAGCTCCCCAAGCGCTGGTAGAGCATCGGTGCGGCCGAGTAGCACTCCTGCAATCGTTTTGTGGCCCGTTGGGTCCGCTAGAGCCAGGCATTTATCAAAGCAATGTGCTGCCTTGTCATAGAGCTCCACTCTAAGGCACTCATCGGCCTCTTCTTGATGCGGAAGCAGCTCTGAGCTGTTTATGGTGCTTCACAAGTGCTTCGATATGATTTCGAGGTCGCGTTGGTAGCCAGGACCTCCATCGAGTGTCGGCGCCACTTACAAAAGGAAAACGCAATGAAACGAACTCTTCGGTGACTTCTCTTGCGGATTTTGCACACCAGGCCCTGCTTGCCTGCTGAGGAAGCAGAGCGTAGAATCAAAGACGGAGGAGAAGCAGCGAAAGCGAGCGTTCGCGAGTACCTGGTGCCGAAAGCTGCAGTCGCGTCTAGTCTATCGTCGCGTCGAAGCCCGTGCGCGATCACCAGATATCACGGACGTAGCGCTGCTGGGCACCCAGCTCTCGCAGCTGGTCCTCTGCTGCCTGCTCGGACAGTCCGGCATGCTCGACCAGCACCGCCACCAGCGCAGAGTGCACGTCTTTCGCCATGGCCATGCCGTCCCCACAGACGAACACGTAGCCTTCCGCCTTCAGCAGTAGCTGGCACACCAACGCCCCGTTATCCCTGAGCTCGTGCTGGACGTAGTGTTTCTCTTCTTGGTCCCGCGAAAACGCCGTGAACAGCTGCGCGAGCGTCCCGTTCACGAGATACTCGTGCATCTGCTCTCGGAACAGCCAGTCCTCGCTCTGGCGTCGGCAGCCAAAGAACAGGAACGTATCACCCTGCTGCGTGGCTGTCGATAGCTCCGCTTCGATCTGGCGGTGCTGCAAGAACCCCATGAACGGAGCGACGCCAGTCCCCGGCCCAATCAATAGCATGGGCGCGCTGGCGCTCTCTGGGAGGTGGAAGTCTTGTGTGCCTCGCACGAAGATCGGGATCTTCACACCAGCCTCGGCAGCGGATGAATCAGCACCGAGAAGCGGCTGGCAGATATCGTTCAGCCAGTTCGTGCACAGTCCGCGACGGCGAAGACCGTGCGTGCCCACTGCGTTATCCACAACGGTGAAGGCCACGGACAAACGGGTGGCGTCAACCAGCGGCGACGTCGTGATCGAGTAGTAGCGGGACATCAGCTGAGGCAGCACAGTCAGCAGATGGTCGAGCGGAGGCTTGCAGGACGGGAACAGATGCAACAGCTCCACGAAGTTGAGCTGCTGCTCCGTAATGAAGGCCTAAACAAGAGAAGCAATGCAGCAATCAATCCGTTAAATCACCCAAACAGCGTAGACAACTGCAGAGACTTGAGTCACTCACCTTGTACTTGTCGGCACCAGCTTTGCTGCTTAGCAACAGCATACGAGCTTGCTGCTCCTCGTCCGAACAGTAGGTGGCCAGGGCACGTAAAGCCGCCTTCTTGGGCGAGCTCTGAAGATCCACATGATGCAGAAACACGTCACGAATGCTGCAGGGTGACGGGAAGTGTGTCGAGGTGGCGCTTTTCCTCTTCGTGGTGCGGCCATTCTTTGCCGCAACGGCTTCCGCCCAGAAGATCTGGTCTCCGTTGAGTCCCAGACACGCGAGCACTGCCTCGACATCTTCCGATCGGTTCGGGCACTTGATACCGATGGAGTCACCGGGGATGTACTGGATGCCCGAGTCGTCCAGAGCGATGTCCACACGCAAGACCTTCCGCTCAGCGTGAGCTGCCGTGAGGTATTCAGCACCAACGATCGACGCAAGATACGGGTTCGTCGAGCTGATCTCCTCCTCTGCTTCGACTGCAGGTTCCTGGGGTTCGTTAGCATCCAGGAAGCGCACGTTAAGCAGAGAGGACTGCAACCGCGGGAGCTCTTCGGGGATTTCCGTGGGGGTTCCCAATGGACCAAACATCTTCTCGTAGGAAATGAGGTTCGCCAGCAGATACGACGCGTTACTGGACGTCGGAGCGGTTGGAGGCGAAGCGACTGGCGAATCGCGAGCGAGGCCGTCGACCTCTGGGCTGTTGCTGTCCGAACTGGAGCTCGTGACCTCGTCGTCGGCGTTTCCAGCGTCCAAAGCGCCAGTTGCCTTGTCGAACGCCACCCACAGACCAGCCAGCCACGGCTCCACACTGTCTTCAAGCCCCATGGCTTCATCTGCTGCCCCTGCTCGCAATACAGAGCCATGTGCGATGGTCAGAAGGCAGTGCATCGATGACTTCAGGCCAATGACGCTGGAGAAACGTACCAAAGTCGTAGAAGCATTGCGCCCCCAGCTCCCTCATGCGTTTGTCGATGCCTTTGCCCATGAAACTGAAGCGAATCAAGCACCAGACGCAACACAACAGGTCACAAAACTGCCTTGTGGCAAAAGTCTAAGCAGCCTAACATGCCAAACGCACCAGAACTTGTCGTAGTTGGTGTCACCGAGGCCCAGCACCGAGTACCGCAGCTTGGCCAGCAGGTCCTTGGGCTGCGTGCGGCGCTTCACGTAGCGCCAGAACTTGCCGCAGTTGTCGGGCGGGTCACCGTTTCCCGTCGTGGAGCACACGATCACCACCAGATGTCCCTCTCGGCTCTCCACTTTGCTCTGTCAACGCAAACCTCGTATCAGCATCCACTTCTATCAAGCGGCAGCTCCGTTCAGAGCGCCAGGATCCAGACAATCGATGGGAAGCGCACCTTCTGGAAGTCATTGAGCGGCAGCAGCTCGGCGTCCAGCTGCTTCTCCAGCGCCTCATCGTAGATTCGCTGCAGATTTCAGACCATAGCAAGCAGGCGATCAGAACAAGGAGAGCGCACTCAACACACACGCCATGCACAGCCAGACTCTGAGGAAGGGAGGACACTGCGGCGGGGGCTACGGAGGAAGGGGAGGCGCACCTGGGCGATGGACTCGGCGCAGCCGGTCTGCGAGCCGAAGAAGACGGAGACGGCGCGGGGCGGCATGGCGCTTGCGGCTTGGTTGATGATGCGATGGCCACCACCAAAGCTCGGGAATGAGTCGCTGCCGTTAAACCAGCTTATGTTGCGCGAGAAACCGGTACATGCAGATACCGGATCAGGAATGAGTGAAGCCATTTTCTATGCAAGGGAAGTATACCGGTATCGCTCCGGTATAGCGGATGGAACATCGCAGAGGTGAATTGGCACTATTTGGCGCGTCGCAAGGCTCCTGGCTCACGGTCGCGATATCTTGTGCTCCTCGTCAAAACCGTGCTCGGAACTGCTCGCCCGATCAAGCGTTGGGCCAGTGTACGACCGAGGGACCTCGTACTTGCGCCAAGAAGCACGTGCTGGTACGTAAACGTATGAGGTGCGTTCGGTTCCTTGGCGATCGCATTTCGTCAGGTTTCAACAGCCGCGATGCAGCCGCCACGATCGGGGAAGAGACGGAAAACTGAGCTTGTCAGGTTGGCACAGCAAACTGCTGAGCAGTGCTAAGGAGTGCTGAGCAGCCACATGACTGCATGTAGAGGTGGCGCACTTCAAGGCACTGCAGCAGTCGAGCAGGTCTATTCACCAAGATGAGACCCCGCTTGCAGTTCAATCGGTATCGTCACTTTCTGCAATTCCAGATGAGAGATGAGAGTGCGCTCCGTCTTGTCAGTTTGTTAAAGCGTGATTTTGCACACGCGACGGACTGTACAACACCATCCATGCATCTTGCTGCCAAATGCGGCCCACGTTTCTCGCGAGCGCTGTCAGGGCTCGAGTTGGCTGTGGCTCTGTCGATGGGGCGCTCGCCGGCCCTGGAATCGCCACGGCTTTGGTGCGCCTGCATAAAGATGTGCAGGTCCGTAGAGGCGGACAGCGCCTCTCTGAGCCGGTACGCATAGACAAGCATGGCCTTCAGCCAATCAAAGCGAGAAAGGCGTCTCCTTTGACAGCTACGGTAATGCGCGACGAACAGATGAACCCCCACATTTCAATATTACTGATTGCATTATAATGTATAGTGTATCAGCATATATGCATTTGAAAAGCTACAGATGTATTTCTGATTGTCTGCATAGACTAAAGTAGAGTCAACTTCCTTGAACGGATTCCTCGGAGCATGTTGCAAGTCAAGATCACATAAAGCAGGTTCAACATCATGCTCATAAATCCCAGGTCGCACACGAGGCGTCCACCCTTGCCTTACAAATCGACGTTAGCCGGGAGTGCGTCGAGTTAGAATTGCTCGGCATCATCGAACCAGCGAGCGTTCCAATGCGGAACGGATCCCAGCTGATGTCCAGGAAAAGCATTGGCAGCTCCGGATGAGCAGACGCTGGCGCGTGACGCGTGATCTTCTTGCTAGACGGATTAGCCCCTAGCTCTTCAGCTCATTCAACAATTTGCCTCGAGCTACTCAAGTAGGTCCGGTCGCCAAGTAGCATGAAGGTTTTGTTCGCTGTTGCGGTCAGCGCTGCTGCGGTTTCGTCGGTCGTTGCCGACGATTTCTGCGACCAGTGGGGAACGACGACGTCCGGAGACTACATCATCTACAACGACCTCTGGGGCGAGAGCTACGCCACGTCCGGCAGCCAATGCACCGGCCTCGACAGCAACGACGGCTCCACCATCGCGTGGCACACCAACTACAGCTGGGCCGGCGCGTCCACGCAAGTCAAGTCGTACGCCAACGCGGCCCTGCAGTTCGACGCAGTGCAGCTCTCGGGCGTCTCGTCCATCCCGTCCACCATGGAGTACACGTATACGTACGACGACACCCTCATTGCCGATGTGGCCTACGACCTGTTCACGAGCTCGACTGCCGACGGCGACAACGAGTTCGAGGTCATGATCTGGCTGGCTGCTTTGGGCGGCGCCGGCCCCATCTCGAGCACGGGCTCTGCTGTCGCGACGACGACCATCGGCAGCGTCGAGTTCAGCCTGTACTCCGGAGCGAACGGAGACACCACCGTGTATTCGTTCGTGGCTTCCGCCGAAACGACGAGCTTCTCGGGCGACCTCATGGACTTCTTCAACTACCTCACCGAGAACGAGGGCATGTCCACCAGCCAGTACCTGACGACGGTCGAGTGTGGCACGGAGCCCTTCACGGGCACCAACGCTGTGCTGACCGTGTCCTCGTACTCCGCGGCTGTCAACACTGGAACGTCAAGTTCCGAGTCCACTGATACGACGGGGTCGACTGTGACGACCACCAACTTGGTTGCTGACAGCACGGCCGCTTCGGCGTCGACGGAGGCCGACGCTGAAACCACGACGACCGCGGCCCCGACCAGCACGGACGCGGCCACGACGACTGCTTCGTCCTCGGACACTGCGACCACGGCACCCACTGCGACGACCGCTACCCCGACCAGCACGGACGCCGCCACGACGACTGCTTCGTCCTCGAGCACTGCGACCACGGCACCCACCGCTACCACGGCCACCCCAACCAGCACGGACGCCGCCACGACGACTGCTTCGTCCTCGGACACTGCGACCACGGCACCCACTGTGACGACCGCTACCCCGACCAGCACGGACGCCGCCACGACGACTGCTTCGTCCTCGAGCACTGAGACCACGGCACCCACCGCTACCACGGCCACCCCGACCAGCACGGACGCGGCCACGACGACTTCGTCGACCACGACTCCCACTGCGACAACGGCTACGGCTACGACGGCGACTACTCCCAACTGCCGTCGCCGCATGTAAGACTTCGTTTGCTTCTGATGCGTTGCAGACGATTCCGGATCGATGGGGTTCGGCAGAATCTGCATGGCGTTGAGCGCCTCCGTCGTGGGACTCGAGCGCAAGCGACAAGTGAATGCAGTCTCCTATTGTGTCAGTTTGGATGTTGATTCACCATAGCGTGAGAGTAGATAGTGGTAGGCAGGCTGGACAGCTAAGGCTCTCCACGCCGAGGGGCCTATTGCTTCATGTAAATCGAAGTAGAGTGCGGTTTGTGGCAACAACAACAACACTTGACCCGTGCATGACCTCCTTCCTCGCCTGTAAGCCTGAGACAAGCTACAGACAGCCCGACAGGTTTGGTTCTCATCATCGTATCAGTGCCTTCATTGCATTGTGGCGCTGCAGCCTGCTCCCACTAGCTTCGACAGGAGAGCGGGCACCTTTCAGTGTGTCACGTGAGTGTTGCTCACGAAAGGAAGCCGTCACGCAGACTGGTTGGCCGTCATCCGCTTCGATGCTATTACAAGACGTCTCGGCGTTCATCTGCGTCGCTTCATGCTATTTTCTTGTCGAAGGACAACCTCAGATGAGTCAATTGGGCCTCCGTGACGATTATCCTTATCGTAGGAGCGACTTCGGCTCACTGTCGATGTCGTTGCTGACAACACCTTCTGTGAGTGCATTTCTGCTGATAGATTGTGTGGCAGCAGGAGGTGCGGACAGCAGGCATTCCAGCAGATGTCACACTGCAAGAAACGACCATGAACATCTTCTCATCGAGATTACAACCGCATGCGGCATGGAGCGACGGTTGAGCTCGCATGCAGAGATCCTGGAGATCCACAGAAGACGTCCAAAGGAACGCGAAGCCCAACAAGCAAAGGCACCTGCGAAGAAACTCTATGGTCCTTAGTAACTCCGTGGTGGTAGGACAGCCATGTGATCTCTTTCTCAGCTTGCAGTCACGCCAGGGTAGGCAGGCCTTGAGTCTTCAACCTCTCGACCACCCAGATGCCATTACAGATGTATCCGAAGCACCTGAAGAGCAGAGACACCTCCACGGCTGGCTTGATGGATATTTAACACTGTTCCAACTTGTCACATCCATTCGATAGAAACGCCGTGAGTCGCATTACAGCTTCGAACCAGCCGAACCAAGGCGAGGCGAGTGCTTCTGGGCTCGAGGCCAGCAAGCGGCAAAGCATGCTCATTCGTCGGCAGGAACTCGTGGCGGGCAGAAAAGCAGGCAAAGCGGCGGACTCAGCAAGAGGTATACCGCGTATACCTCGGGTGTCGACGTTTTATGCATTTTGGGAATAATAAACCGCCCCCTAACCACTCCAGCTTAGATTGTTGATTGGCGTCGATTTCTGTGGGTGAGACGCCCAGCGAAGGTGAGATGGCGGTCAGGGATTGGCTCTTGGGCAGCAATCGACCACAATGTGGCCGACTTTCGACCAATGGAATTGCCCTTTTCCCCCTGCCCCGCTGTTTTGTGCTGCGGCCCTAAATAATCGCATGAGTCGACAATCGGCCCTGCTCTGGCGCTCATTGTGGGAGTTTGGCTTGCTTCTCTTCTCGAATCTCGATGCTTCTGCGCGAGTCCATCAACAGTCTGGCTTTTACGGGGACTAAAAGCGGTGTTTTGGGGTTCTTCGCCGATTTGATCTCGTTTGGAGGGACTGGATGTGCTGCAAGATGGCAGGAGAGTGCGCCTGCTGCCTGGATTTCGACAGGGTCTTTTAGGAAAGGTCCAGTCACGCGCTTCGCTACGATACTGTACGCAAGGCAGGCCAGTCTTGAGGCCATCTGCCTCATGAGGCCAGTATCGGGCGGTGCGCTCATTTCCCGTCAAACAGGCACGCGAGTCTGTGGTCTTGCAGTGCAGCGTTGATTTGGCCGTGGGTCTGTTTGCAAACTGGAACCACCCAAATCCAGAAGCCTGGAACCTCCCGAGGTTTTTTCCATCTTCCAGGGGGCTAGGGCGCGTTTTAGAAGAGGCTAAATCGCCGCCCATCTGATTCTTCCCTTATCCCAGTCCAGTCAGCGCCACTGAAACCCCCAGCCAACCCGCGACTGACAGCCGGCGGCTGGGCGAGAAGGAGCGGAGTGTGTGTTGCCTTTTCTCCCAAAGCAAAAGCGGGGAAGAAGCCAAGCCAGCAAGCGGCGAAGGCAGGCGAGCGACTCCACAAGCGCCTTCGTCACCTCCCGCGGCGGACGGACACGCCCGATCGGCCGCCTCGCGTCTCGACAACCCACCGCGTGTGTCCGCGGTTCAGCTCCCGTTGGATTCGCCTCGCTCTCGCTCCCTCCTTTTTCGGTTTCCGCCGCTCTCTCCCTTCGCGTTTCAGTCCATTGCGTGTCCGAAACGAAAGCGAACGGAAGCGGACGCACAGCGGAAGCGAAGGGGAACGTGGCGCGTACTGTTCCTTTGCGCGAGCGTCTGGGTGTGGATCCGATCTGCGCGGAGCAGATGAACAGCGTGGTGTCTCCCCTCCGCATGAACATGACCACGACCCCCATGCATCACCAGCATCCGACCTCTGCGCGCTCCGGCCACCGCTCGCGCGCCTCGTCGACGGCCGCGCCGTCGGCCTCCCACGAAGACGTCATGGCCCGCGCGCACGCCATCGCCATCGCGCAGGCGCAGATCCAGGCGCAGGTCCAGGGCTACGCGCAGCGCTCGACCAAGCCGCAGCCGCAGTCGACACGTCATCCCGCCTCGTCGTCCTCGTCCTCGTCTTCGACTCGTCACCGCCCGCATCGTTCGGCCACGACCACGACGAGTCGCACGGATCCGGCGGCGACTTCCTCCCGCCCGCACCGCAGCCAGCACCGCAGCCAGCGCCAGCCAGAGACAGAGCAGCCCCAGCTCCAGCGGAGCCACAGCAGCTCCAAGAAGAACCCGGCGACCCACGGCAACTGTCGCAGTAGTCGCACGACCTCCATCTCCGGTAGTCGCGCCGCCTCCAACGCCAGCAGTCGCGCCGCCTCCAGCGCCAGCAGTCGCAGCTCCAGTCGAAGCGCCTCCACTGCCGCTCCAGCTCCGACTCCAGCGCCAGCGCCGGTGGCGTGGCGCGTGGCCGTGGACCCCAAGAGCAAGCGGCCGTACTACTACCACCCCATCACCCGCGCCACGACGTGGACCAAGCCGGCGGAGCTCTTGGCGGCGGAGACCCGCGAGAAACGCCGCTTCTTCTCGGCCATGGAGCACAACATCCGCTCCAAGCTGCGCGACGGCCGCTGGCTGCGCGCGAGCGGCGACGAGCGCTCGTGGGAGCCGCTGCCGCTGGCCGTCGAGGCCTCTCCGACCTCGCGCTCGTCCGCCAGCACGGCCAGCTGCGGCAGCGCGCGCAGCTCCGGCGGCAGCGGACTGGCGGCCTCCGCCAAGGCGCTGCTGACCCGCTCGCTGCCCACGACGCCCGAGGGACTGCTGCACCAGCCGCAGCAGGAGCCGGAGATCTCGGACGACGACGAGAGCAAGGCGACCAAGCGGCCGCAGCTGTTCCGCACGTTGTCGTCGTACGAGACGCCCGTGATGCGCTCCAGTCGCAAGGAGACCGGGAGCGACGACCGTGTGCCGTCGCCGATCCAGGAGCGGGTCCGACTGGCGCGAGCGTCGGACCTCGACGCCTACATGCGTCAAGCAGCGACTGCTGGTCGTGCATCGCTGCAGGTCGCGACGATAATGGGCGGCGGTTCGGCGTCGGCTTTGTTGGGTGCGTCCGCCGCTGCGACTGCGACCGAGGCCAAGGCAGACCTGCCGGTTGCGCAACCACGACGACGTCGGGCCAACAGCACCAACTCCATCTACCTGCGCATGGGCACGATGAACGCGCCCGACCAAGACGCCACCATCCAATGCGTGGCGACGGTGCTCCGCGCCCACATGATGGAGGCCTTGGCGGCTCCGCGAACCCGCGACGACCCGCGGTTCCAAGTGTTTCTCACGACGCCCGACCGTCAGTCGTTGGCGGTCATTGCGGACGACGAGGCGGACCTGACCACGCGTGGGAGCCAGGGCCAACCGAAATCAGACGCGCCCCTGAGCGTCCCCAGCCTCGCGGACATCGGCGCCTTCATCAAACACGTGTTCGCCCGCGCGCAGATGGAGTCGGAGTGCATCATCATGAGTCTGGTGTATGTGGAGCGTCTGCTCAAGGCCACGAGCGGTTTGCTGACGCTGCGCGCCGAGAACTGGCGCCGCCTGCTGTTCTGCTCCATGGTGATGGCCTCCAAGGTCTGGGACGACCTGAGTATGAGCAACGCCGACTTCTCCAAGATCTGGCCGCAACTGGCGCTGAAGGAGATGAACGAGCTGGAACTGGCGTATCTCAGCGCCGTGGAGTACAACGTGCGCGTGTCGGCCGCGTCCTACGCCAAGTACTACTTCCATCTGCGCTCGCTGTGCGCGGGGATGGGCATGCTGCAGGCCTTCGACGAGAGCGCCCCACTTAATCTGGACGGCGCCCGCAAGATGCAGGTGCTCTCGGAGGAGTATCAGGAGCGCTCCAAGCTGCTGCCGGCTCCTCGACGTCGCAGCGTCACCATCACCACCACGTCGGCCATGGAGACGCTGCAGGTCGGAGCCGCCTCGGCCACGGCCGGAGCAGCGGGGACCACCGGAGCTGCGGCGACCGGAGCCGCGAAGCACTCGAAGCCAGCGGCCAAGGCGTCGCCGGCCGCCAGTCTGGAGCAGCTGGTGCACATGCAGGTGCGCGGGGCTGGAGGCAGCGCTTTGTCTTCGTCGATGCATCGCCTGTCCAGCAGCACGGTCAAGTGAGGACGCGGAGGAGCGGAGGAGCGGAGGTGGGTTTTATAGTTTGATTTGTGAGTGATTCTGTCGTGATTGGAGTCGTGCAGTAGCTTTGTAGCTGTCGAGAAGGAGGAGAGAGACGTGTGGATGTGTCGTAGCGCAGCGAGGTGGAGAGGCTGCGCTGGTGTAAGTACCAAGAAATCCCAAGCGAAGAGGAAGATGTTTGGCAAAGGGGAGCTGCGTGCTTAGAGCAACGAGTGGATGTAGTCGCGCATCCAGTTGAGCGCTGCTTGCTGGGCTGGAGGCACCTCCGTCTCCCCGTCAGCAAGGACGTCTGCTCCGCCTGCAGATGACTCGATGGCGCTGGCTCTGCTTCGTGCTAGCGCTTGCTGTAGCGCCCGTCGGAACGTGGGGTCTTCCAGCACCGTCGGACTCAGCGAGAGCAGTGGCGTATACGGCGGAGGAGTCGTCAGGTCCAGAGACTCGTCCTCCTCGTCTTCGTCGCTGGAAGAGTCTGCTTCCAGGACGCTCTTCAACTGCAGCACCATTCGCTCGAACTCCAGACTCGCCATAGCCGGCAAGCTGGTCAGTTCCCGTTCGTCCACCTCTTCCTCGGCTTCCGTCTTGCTGTTCAAGGCCATGGGAGCTGGCGGAGGCAGTAGGGACTTCTCCGGAGGGATTGACGCCGTCTTGAACTCCGGCAGTTGCTGGACGAGGATGATCGGGTCGTCTAGCGGAGACGACTGGGGCTTCTCAACCTGTCGCTTCCGCTGGAACTCGAGGCGACGCTCGCGCAACGGCTGGCTTCCACGTGCAGCAGACGCTCCGGGTCGTTGACGAAGGCCGACTGGAGCTGGAGGCGGTGGAGGTTGTTGGCTTTCTATGGCGATGACCACTGGCTTCGGGTAGGCTCGAGTCGACGGCTTTGGCGGCTTGTCGGAGCTCTCCGCCTTGACCGGAAGCCGCAGATTCCTCACCAACTGCTGGCGTTGAGCCGCCCACTAGCCACACACAATAAGAACGAGGTACATGAGCTAATGAACAAGTAGATGACCATGGAAGCCTCTCCTTTGCAGGCCAAGTACCTGGACATTGAACGCCGCTACACGTTCCGAGACGCCCTCTCCAGCTTTGCCTTTAGCTCCAGCATTGCTTTGCTTTGGAGTGGGTCGAGTCGGTGGATCGGGGAGCGCTGCGACTGCTATCACAGCGGCTGCCTTGGCTCTGGCTTGGGCTTTCGCCTTCGCCTGCGCTTGCGGCGTCCCCAATGCCCTCGCTCTCTTCGGCTTATCCGCGAGAACGGCGCTCTTCTTGTCGATTCTACCAGCTCCAACAGCCATACGACGAGCTCTGATCGAGGCAGGAGGCGACGGAAGACGCTTCTTGAAGGACCGGCTACGTCGGAGTACCCCGCCAGCAATCGCCCGAGGCTTCAGGACCTTCGCGTTCGCATTAGCCGCCGCAAGACGACGAACCGGCTCGGCTTGACGCACGAGATGCTCCTGAGGCCGCGGCTTCTCCTGGGTCTTGCGCTTCTGCAGGACGTTGTGGCCATGCAGCACTGTGTGGTTGAGCTCCGTCGCCAGCGCGTGAGCCGATAAGAAACTCTGGATGCGAGCCAGCACTACCGGACGACGGATCAGTTGGTTCACACTGGGTCGTTCGCTGGGATTCTTCCGCAGCATGTCGTTCACCAGCGTCTGTAGGTCCCTCCGGATGCTGGAGAGCTCTCCGAGACCTCCAGGAAGGCTCGGCGTGGCACCTCCTACGATATTCTCGAAGAGCTGCCGCTGACTGCGACCTTGGAAGGCGTGGGTCAGCGTCGCCAGCTCGAACAGCACGCAGCCGAGACTCCAGACGTCGGCCTTGGCGTTGTATCGCTTGCCCAGACAGATCTCGGGCGCGGTGTAGTACGGCGTGCCTGTGGCTGTCTGAGCACAGGCCAAGGTGTGGCTCAGGACGGTGGCCACGCCCAAGTCCCCGAGCTTCACGACGCCTGTCTTCGTCAAGAAGATGTTGGCTGGCTTCACGTCCCGATGCAGGATCTTGCGGTCGTGCAGGTGCTTGAGCGCCAGACAGATCTGCACGAAGAGACCCAGGAGTTCGTCCGGCTCGAAGAAGCTGCGACGAGCGGCTCGACGCTCCAGTGCTTGGCTCAGATCGCCGCCATCCGCGAATTCCGTGACGATACAAAGCACAGTCGGCTGTGGGTGGAAGCGGCTGGCAACGGAGGCAGCAGGTTTGAGCAGGAAGCTCTCCTTGCAGGCAATGATGTTCGGGTGGTCCAAGGCCGCCAGGAGCCGCGCCTCCCGCTGCGCATTGGCTTGATCTCGAGGGTCCAGCGAGATCTCTTTGATCACGAACTGCTGCTTGACGGAGTTGTCGGCGGCTGGAGAAGACGCCTCGGCCTTCCGCGTGGCCAGATATGCACAACCGAAGCTGCCTTGCCCGATCTTCCTCACCTTGACGTACTTCTCCATGCGGTTCGTGGTCGTTCAGCGTCGCTTCTTCGGGTGTGTGGCCTTCCCGTCGTCCAGGAAGGGATGGATGCAAGTGAGCAAAAATAGCGGAGATGGAGGCATCCCATGCCGACGCGAAGGCCGAGCATCGTGTTAGCTGCTTCTTCTCTCCAACGCGATAGCTTGTCTGTCTCTCGAAGGGCTCAACGCCGCAGATAATCGCTACTAGACCATGGCTTCCTCATCCAAAGAAGCTGCGGTGGCTGGCCGCTATCCTCACGCCCTGACTGCAGACGACAATGGCGAGGGCTTCCTCTTCCAGGGCAACGACCTTCCTACTGTTTCAGCTAATTCCAAGCGCAGGTTCCAACGGAAGCCGCCGCATCTGGACATGACGCGCGAGTACGAAGCCGCCGCGCGCAGCTACCGCGTGGCTCGAGCCACCATCTCAACCCTCAGCGAGCGACATCGTCAGCTGCAGATTGTGCAAGAAGAGGCCTTTGTCCGTGAGCAGCAGGCGCACAAATTCACCTCTAGCTTCGCCGAGACGCGGCTCGCCACCTGCGGAGAGCCCACACTCAACACTATGAGCGTGAGGATCGAGCGGCAACGACAGCAGGCCAAAACTGCGGGTAAGAACGTGTCAACAACCAAGCCGTTGGCCAACAAGAAGCAGCGGGAAGCCGCAAGACGCGAACACATGGACGTGCTGGTCCGCGCCGCCGTTCGACGAGCCTACGGGTCGCAGGAGTTGGATCTCAAGGCCCTGGAGCTCGTGCACATCCCGCTTTCGGCCGTGTTCACGACGCTGTTGCTGCAGTTCGCACGCTGTCTTCGCACTGTCAATGTGGCTCGGAACGCCCTGCGGGAGCTCCCTGAGAGCTTCCTCCGTGCCTTCCCGGAGCTGGAGACGCTCATCTGCAAGGAGAACGCCTTGGCTCGCCTTCCTCCCATGACGCTGCGGAATTTACGTATATTGATCGCGTCGGGCAACCAACTGGACTCGCTGCCGGCTGCCGCGTTGTCCGAGACGCTTGAGGTGCTGGACGTGAGTCGCAATCGCCTGCAGGACGTGGGAGGGCTCCACACACTCACGAGACTCGTGACGCTCGATTTGAGCTTCAACCACTTGCAGTTGCTGCCTTGTGGGCTCCTGGGGGTCTCTAGGTTGCAGACGCTCTCGCTGGCTGGCAATCGCCTCGTCACACTCGCCACAAGACCACGACTGCTGTCGAAACGACCAGCAGAGGACGAGAAAGGCAGCCAAGAGCTCGAAGAAGAGGACGAGAGGTCCTTGTGGCGGCTTGAAGAGGACCCAACGACCCACGACGTCGTGTACTACCACGTGAACTCCAAGCACGTGACTCGCGTGAAGCCCAAGTGCTTCCGAGCCCCACAAGTTCCACCGCTGCTACTACCTGGCCATCAACCGCAGAAGCAGGTGACGCCCCAGTCTCGAGAGCTGCTGGAGCGCTTCCCAGACGGCTGGGAGATCGTCCTGCCTGGCCCTGGAGACGTCTCCACAGCGCTTCGCTTCGTGAATCACTGCTCGAGCGAAAGCTTCGAGGCGCTTCCTCAAGCGCTGGACCGTCTGGGCTACTTGGAGCAGCTGCAGACGCTCGTGGTCTCCGGCAACGAGCTGCAGGAACTTCCACCGTCCTTTGTACGTTGCTGTGTGTGTGTCCTCCAGTGTCCACAAGCCTGAGAACGAGGTGTTGACGTTGCTTCCTTCGTCGATGTGATAGGCCCGACTGGTTCGCTTGAAGCGCCTTGAGGCCGAGAACAACAAGCTGTTGATGCTACCCGACGTCTTCCAGGACCTCAAGGCTCTCGAGACCGTCAAGCTCGGCATGAACGCGCTGGTGGCGCTGCCTCCGTCCTTCACCCAGCTCGCCAGCCTCACCGAGTGCGTTCTCCAGCCTCTGCCTTCTCCAGCTCCTTAGCTTCGGCCTCTACTAACGTCCCTCTCTCTACTGGCAGTCTGGACGTCAAGTTCAACCGCTTGCGAGCGCTCCCTACCGCTCTCGGGGACCTGAAGCAGCTCCGGGTGCTGGACGCGAGCGCCAACGCTCTCGAGATGCTGCCGCGCTCGTTCCTGGAGCTACGACGGCTCGTCACGCTGCGACTGGCAGGCAACGCGCCGCTCCTAAGCGCCGGCTTCTCCGTCGACACGCTGCGGTCAGGCGATCTGAAGCAGGTGCGTTGGCAGCTGGAGCATCAGTTGGAGTGCGAGAAGCACGGAGGCTCGCGGCCGCCGGAGCCGCAAGCGAGGCTTGTAGGACTCGGTGCTGAGTGCTGGAGCACCGACCTCCATATTGGAAGGGAGTTCGCTCGAGCAGTGGAGCGGGCGAGGGAGACGCAGACGCTGGCGATGCATTGGCGGGGACTCGAGCCACGCGAACTGCCGTCGACGTTCTTCACGACACTCGCTGGCCTCCGGGAGCTCCGACTGTCAGGCCAACGCTTCGACGTGCTGCCCGACGGCTTCGGAGGCTTCACGGAGCTGCGGGTGCTTCAATTGCGGCAGAACGAGATCCGCGTCATCGTGTCCGAGGTCTTTGGGGCCTTGGAGGCCTCGCAGGATGGGGGAAGTCGACGTCTCGGCGCCGCCACGAAGCTGGAGGACTTGGATCTCCAGCACAATCGCCTGGAAGCACTGCCGCCTACATTTGCCAACTGTTCGAAGCTGCGAGTGCTCAGCGCGTGCAACAACGCACTCGCGACGCTGCCGGAGCCTCTGGATGGCCTCGCAAGCTGCTTAACCGACCTCCAGCTCGCCCACAATCGGTTTACGGCAGCTCCGCGAGCGGTGGGCGTGCTGCGAGCGCTTGAACGCCTGGATCTGTCCTTCAACCGCCTGGAGACGCTCGACACGCTGGACTTCACGCAGCTCTCGCGCCTTCAAGTGCTGCGCCTCAGCGGCAATCGCCTCACGGACCTCCCGCCGTCTCTGGGTGGGACGCCCCTGCTGGAGCTGGCGCTGTCCGGCAATCTCTTCACGGAGCTCCCGTCGGTGGTGCTGGGTCTAGGAGCCACGTTGCAACGCCTTGAGATGCGTAGCAATCGACTGGAGCGCCTGCCTGCGAGCTTCGGGCGGGCGCTGGCGGTCCTGGAGCTCGTGGAGAGCGACGGCAACCCGTTCCGCTCGCCTCCGGCCGAGATCATGCGGCTCGGAGCCCGAGCCATCCGCGTGTATCTGCTCAAGCGCGAGCAGCGGGTGGAGGAACTGGCGGCGCTGCTCACGACGCTGGCGCTCCCGTTCGACCGCAAGGCCTTCGAGGACCCCACACTGCGTCATCTGCTGCCGTCGACGACGCCGCTCGTCAGTCTGCCCTTCCTCACGCCGCAGCACCTCGCAGCCTTGGACCGCGCCGTCGACAGCTACGTGAACGGCGCCTTCTATCTGCCGCCGCGACGTCGAGGCGCCGACCTGCTGCACGACCTGCTGCTGCAAACGCACTTCGAATTGGCCCAGAAACACCACCGCAAGGTCCTCGTGGAGCTGCTGGAGTTGCTGGAGCTCGTGCGTCGTCAGCGCTGGGCCGACAAGACGGACTTGCGCTACGACTTGCTGCGGCCGTGGGGTCGAGGCGGCGAGCTCGTGGGCGTCTACAACGTGCGGGCCTCGCTGCTGTTCCCGCGAGAAGAGGCTCACGGCGCTGGAGCAGACGCGCTCCCGAGCGTCTTGCGGGTCGTGGAGACCCGGACGCAGCGTGGCTTCCCGCCGGAGCCGTTCGTGGCTCACAAGCGCTCGGCAGTCGACGTGGAGCGCGCGCTGGAGCAGTTCGTGGGGCTCTTCGGGCCTGTGGGCGTCGCCCATGGCCACGTGCCGATGCGTTGCGGCTGTGACGAGCTGCTGCGCGTCGGGAAGATGCACGAGCCGTGTCCTCAACGCGGCTGGACGCTGCTTCGTGTGCTGTACACGGACGAGGAAGCTTCGCGACGGGAGCTGGACGAACGGCGACTCCGCGAAGCTCAGGACGCGTTGCTCCCGCAGATCCGCGCCTTCCTGGAGACGTCGGAAGGCGAGAAGCGCTTCCATCGCGAGGTGAAGCACGCCAAAGATGCCTTGCGCACTGAGCTCCGCGCGCTGAAGAAGCGACTGAAGCGGCAGCGCGGCAAGTGGAAGAGACTGAAGCGAGCGCACGATCTCGAGCAGAAGCTGGCGAAGAAGCTGGCGCGCGCCGAAGCGAAGGCGACTGGCAGCGCCGTGAAGAGCACGGAGTCGCTCGGAGAGCTGAAGGCGCGCGAGGCCAAGCGCGAAGAGCTGGAACGCGCCGAGACCCGCGTCCGCGAAGGCAGCGAGGAGCTGGCCCGCGGCAAAGCTCGACTCGGCCAGGGCCACGCGGCCTTCCGCGACGAGGTGGAGCGTGCGCTGCTGGAGAAGGTGGGCGCCGCCGTGCGCCAGCAGCTGGTGCGGCAGCAGCGCGACAAGGCCATCGCCATGGGCTGGCGGCGGCCGTGGGACGGCATCGACGGCCGCGCCTTCGCGCGGTACCAGCGGCAGATCCGGCGTCACCAGGTCGGCGAGGAGGACGAGACAGGCGCTGGCGCTGCTCCCGAAGACGTCCCGAAAGCTGCGCTGCCGGACGCCAAAGCGGGGAAGGCTAAAGCCAAAGCTAAAGCTGCGGAGACGGCGAAAGCGGAAGGCGACGAGGAGGAGGACGAGGGGGCGATCAGCGACGACAACAGCGAGGTCAGCGACGTGTCCTTCGACGGCTACGACGATCTGGTGGCCACTCAGGCGCGACGTCCGACGATCGCAGCGCCGGATGAAGAGGACGAAGAGGAGGACGAGGAGGACATGGCGGAGGCGGCGCGGGCCGCGGGCTTGGCAGCGCTAGCAGTCGAGGAGGAGGTCGAAGGAGAGCTGAGCGACTTGGACGACGACAGCGACGACGAGAAGCCACGCGAGTCGGAGGACAGCGATCTGTGAGACAGCAGCACAGACAGCAGAGGACACAGGAGGACGCTCGTCCGATCCGACGACTCACAACGAGAGGCTGGAGACATCTATTTGGCAATACACAAGCGAGAGTCAGCACAAGCACACACGTTCCACGAGTCACCAAGGCAACAGAAAGCAGAGCCAAGCCCAGCAGAACAGCCGCACGCCGCTCTCCTCTCCCGCCTCGAACCCACAGCCAGCAGATCCCGAGCGAGCTTCTTGTGCTTTGCCGCCGCTCTGATGCTCCCTCCTCACAGATACAGTTGCTGCCCTTGCTGCTGCTGTGGGTAGTGGAGGTTGTAGCCTCCCCTGGTGCCGGAGGCCTGCTGCGCATGGGCCGCCGCCACGCGGTTGGCGTTGCGGATGGATGGTGAGGTGCCTGGCTTCCGCGGCGCGCGCATGGACACCCCGTCGATCACCGGGTACCGATCGGCGAAGGACGGCGTGCGCGGCGTCTTGAGCAGCGTCTGCAGCACGGCGTCGCGGTGGCCCGGGCTCTCGTGCAGGTAGCGGAACTGCTTGAACACCTTCATGGCGTACCGCGCGTCGATGACCGGGTCGTGGTCGGCCTCCTGGATGTCGTTGCCCAGCAGGTACTTGGCCACGTGTCGGAGCGAGAAGTAGCGGTAGCGGACCACGCCGTTCGTGGCCTGCATGGGCAGACGGAAGAGGTCGGCCACGTCGAACTCCTGCTTGTAGTCAGTGGGCTTCTGCAGCGTGAGCCAGTCGAGGTCCTTCTTGATGGACTGCCCCACGATCACGCTCTCCACCGGCAGAATGGCCTTGAGCTGCGTCAACGCCTCGGCCAGATTGGGCGCGCCCTCGAGGTCGCGCTCGGTGATGCCCGTGAGCTGCGTGAGGTAGCTCACGATGGGCTTCGAGGGCTGCACGTACTGGTCGAACACCACCTGCTCGTCCTCGTCCACCATGGCGATGCGGGCCACGTCGCGGTCGCTACCAACGTCAGCAGGACACGCAACAGGTTGGGGATAGAGGAGGAGAGTTAGCGCGAGACTTGGCTGGCTGCTTCCCCTCTTGGGGCTTCTCGAACCTCCTTCGAGCACTAACATACGCACTTTGTGCCGCTGCCGGTGGCCACGCACTCGACGTCAATGGCGAAGAACTGCAGCAGTTCACCAGCAAACAACTCGTTAGCATCGTCGCAAGACCCACGACGATAGGAGCAGCACAACAGCAACAAGACGTCGCGCTGACGACGTACGGGGCCTTCGATGTCGCGCGTGAGCACGGGCAGGATCTCGCTGATGGTCTCTTTCTTCTGCGGGTTGGCCTGGATCTTGAGGCGGCGGCGCGGCGTCGTGGCCTCCATCGCGGCTGCTGTCTCCTCGCTACCGGCGTCTGTCGGCAGCTGCTGCTCCGGCATGACCAGCATCATGGGCGGCGGCAGGCCCGGGTGGTTGTAGAACACGGCGCCGCCGCTGGTCACGGCCAACGCGGTGTATTCCATGCCTTCCTGCGGCAGCGGCGGCGGCGGCGCCTCCTCCATGCCGCTGTACGCCAGTCCTCCGGCTCCGGCTCCTGCGCCATTGCCGCTGTCGTTTGGATCCACGTGCGCGAAAGGACAGGCGCTGCCGTTGCGGCAGCCAGCGCCCGCCGAGTAGAAGCGGCAGAGCCGCGGACCGCTCGTCCTGGCGCCGCTCGCGTACGGGTTGGACGCGCTCGGAGCCGCCGCGTCCTGCTGCTGCTTGGCGCTGCGGTCGGAGCTGCTCTTGCGCTCGTGGCGGAAGGTGCAGGACTCGCCGCGGAAGCAGCCCTGCGGCGACTGGAAGAAGCGACACAGCGCCGGGTCCTCCATCTTGCGCGGCGGCCTTTGGCTTGCGTTCGGACGCGGAGAAGAGGGCGCTTCCTTCCAACGGATGGCGGCGTCCAGCTTCCTTCTGGCGGCGAAAGGCATGGCGTCGAGAAAGAAGAAACGGCCGACATACCGGTATACCGATAATGGACTAGCTCCGTCCGAGTTGAAGAGGCACATTACACCCGGCATTGTGCTAAACAGGAAGGCATGACGGCACTTTCAATTGGACAGAATCAAGACGCATCACGCCACTGCGTCTCTTTTGCAGCTGTGGGGATCGCCCTCTCCCTCGCTCGCTGCCTGCTGGCTCCGTGGCTTCTGCACGCGCCGCTTCTTTCCATCCGTGTCTGCGGTTAAATTACTCTCAAGTGCGTGGGGTGGGGTGGGGTGTCCTCTCTCGACTGCCAGCTTAGCTCGACGGCCGCGTGACGCCATCTTGACTGCCCTTTCCCGTGGATGCCTCCTCGCTCTTTTGCTGCTGCTGCTGCTGTTGCTGCATCTCGTCTTGCTCTCCACTGGCCATGCGCAGGACGCGGTCGTTCTCGATGGCGCGCAGCTTGTCGCGAAGCTCCTCCGACGTGTAGCGGCTGTTGAGCGTGCGGTACTTCTTGAGCTGAATGACGCCGATGAGCTCGCGCACCATCCAGCGGCCGCGCTTGATGGCCTTCTTGATGGCCACGGGGTCTGTGAGGTCTCGGTTCTGGAAGAAGGCCGTCTTGGCCTTCTCGCGCACGTAGCTCAGCCCCAGCGGGTAGTCTCGTCCGACGTACAGGAAGCGCTTGTACAGGTCGCGCACCTTCGGCTCCATCCTTGTGCCTGGTGTTCCGATGATGCGTCGATGCCAGTGTGGTGGTCCACATGACATGTATACGTTGAGAATGAGTATACGGATCCGGATCCAGCAGAATCTGATTATTTTCCTTTCTTTTGGGCTCTGTCATTTATCAGAGTGCCAAACCCAAACCAGCAATCGCTGAACTTGCGCTGAAATTAACGCCGCGCCCAGCTTACGGTACTGAAGGGGGATGAGCTCAGCATGAAGCATGCCTTTCCGTCAAGCAATTAAGGTAAATAAGTAGACTGGAGACAATTTGCCGTAACGTAAGTAAGCGCTGGTACTTACCAGCAGATTGATTCAGCGAACGCATGCATGAATATCAAACGCACCATGCGAAGGTCGCGTAGCGAGGCGGAGCAAACAGCGTGATGCCCCTTGATAGAAATCCTTGAACGGACCCTCCAAACGCTGCACTTGGCTGGTAACCTGGATTCCGTTGGTCTACGCTTGCTTTCCCGAGTTCGCGTCCATTTCTTTTGTCACATTGCCTCTAATCTAGTTGTTTACCGTAATTCTTCCCTTTCCGCCAGGAGAGGAGCAGGAAACAAACGGGACAGACATTGCGCACCTTCGTGCCACATTTTTGCAAGATTCATCAATGACCAATCGTTTTGCTTATTGGTGTCCACTTCGGTTTCGTTACTTTACCGGTAGCACGCTCTTGTTGCAGGGTGAAACTGGATACCTACCCGAGTCACCTCCTCCTTCCAGCATAAACGTGCGGCCACTCCTGGAGCGATAATTAGTCAAGGCGTTGGTGTGCAGAGTCTGCCGCACGGTCCGGTACTGCAAGGGCTGGAGGCCGACTCGCCGCCGTCATCGCCGCTTGAACGGATCTTCAAGAAGACCAAAAGATCCCATGCCGACTTCGTTGCAGTCCTTCCACATTTGGTTGGTCTCTGGTTTTCAGTTCGACTTGCCTGCTGCAATGAAGTCTCTGCGCGTTTTTGTTGGTTTCCTTGAGATTCTTCGCCTCTACAGCACTCTATACCGTATCATATCGCCTGGTTGCCATCAATGCCATGCTGACAGTCGCGCGTTCTGGTGGTCCGACTACTCGAACTTATGTGAACACGAGCGCTTTCCTCGTTGCTTGGCGTGGCAATACCGGCGGCACTGCGAGCAACAACGCGGTATGTTGACTTCTTCGTCTCATATTTGTCTTTCGTGGGCATATTCGGCACCTTCAGCCTCCACATCCTATCGCAGCGAGCTCCCCAAGCACTAGGAGTTGACTGGCTGGCTGGCTGTCTACACTATCATATCGTACTTTTCGTCCTGCCTCCGTCGCGAAGCTCCGTGTCTTTTGCTTTTTTGGTTTTGCTTTATGTCGTGCTTGGCAATCCGAGAAACCGACCGGCACATGCAGGAGATGCCGGTCGAGGATCCGTTGCAACATCCACAGCGCGGGTCACACGCTCGCAATCATACGCGCGATCGCCCCCCTTGCACTCGCGGACGCTGGTACGGGGACTTGCGTGGGCGCTGGCACCAAAGCCGGCGACGTGCGCTGCAGCTCCGAGGTCGGAGCCGAGCCGTACGACGATACTGCTTTGGATACCATCGGCTTGGCCAATGAAGAGGCCAGTGCCATCGAATCCTGGTGCACCACCGGCGATCGCTTCACTGGTGCAGTTGGAAGCGCCATAACGGGCGGAGCCATCGCACCAGTGGGCGACGTCGGAGACGCGTACCCAGCGGGCGTTGAACCCAGCGGGGAGGCCCCACCCGAAGCAGTTGGAGACGCCGCGCCGTCATCGGTCGCGTCGCCGGCGTTCTCCAACACACGCACGAACCGCCCCTTAATGCGCGGGCGATCGTCCGCGAGCTTTTTCCTGCAGTCGTACTTGATGCTCTTCTTCCACGTGCGGTTTTTGCGCTTCTCATGGAACTTCTGGATGCGCAGCTTGCGCGCCTGCGGACTGTACGAGCCGATCTTCCGCTCCGCCTGCTCGCTTGCCGTCGGAGTCGTCGTGGCGACGTTAAGGACTCCGAGGAACGGATCCGCGGGCGCCGTGATGGACAGCGAAGACGTCAACCCGTTGGCCGTGGGCATGCGCGCCTGCTCTTTACGCAACTCCGCTGCGGTAGCCGAAGCTGCGGCAACCGTGCCTTTCAATGACGGACTCATGGGCCCACCATGGCTCGAGGCGGCTAGTGCTCGTCCTGCACATTCGCCCATAGCGGAGCCAGCAGCAGCACCACCGGAAGTCTTGGCGCCAGCCACATTGCCCCCCGGCTCCTTCTTCCCGAAGAAACCGCCACGCTTCTTGCTGGAGGCGCTCGTCGGCGACGGGATCGTGAAGTTCATGGTGTCGAAGCTCATCAAGAGCTTCTCCGCATCCTTGGCGTTGCTCGCCGGCTCCAAGTTCATCGGATCAACTGTGAGCGCATTGCATGCATCAAACGGCACAGGATGAGCACTTTTCCGACCAAGGCAGCCAGCCAGTCATTCGTGACACGCCGGATCGAGTTCGGTTTGCATTGCAAGAGGCAACGACAAACAGAAAAGAGAGCAAGAGCAATCACTAACCGAAGCTCGAAGCCATCTCCGCCGGGTCTTCGAAGGCCAGGCCGCCGCGCAGAGGTGACAGGAACGACGAAGGCCCGAAGCCGAAGTCATTCACATCATCGCCCCCCGCCCCAAGACCGTGCTCCTGCGCAAAGTCCAAGCCGAGCGACAGGTCGATCTCGTCGTGCGCCACCCAGTCGATGTCCTGGTTCAGGCGGTCGTCGAAGTCCATTGCGCGCAGGTTGTCGTCGCTGATCCAGCCATCCAGATCCAGATCCAACTCCGTCTTGAACACGAAGTCGTCCAGCCGCTGCTTCTTGGCTTCGCTGGCGCCCGCCAACGGACCGGCGGCATGCGTCTTCTTCTTGCGCTGCGCAGCCAACCCGCCGCCGCTCTTGAGCTTCTCCTGCGGCGACAGGCACATGGACGGCTTGCTCTCCTCCATTGATCTTAGCGGATTCATCATTCGAACGCTTTTGCGATCTTTCGGGTTTCAACGGTCAACCAGTCTCTCGGAGGCGACTCGCCAGAGATTCAACTCCCGCGACTCGTCGGCGACCCAAGCAGACAGAGAGAAGCGGCGCAATGGTCCAACACCACGCGCTCACCACTCAACTCACGGCGCGAAGATACTCAACGCGTCGCTTTGATGCGAAGCTTGCACTTGTTTCTCCACGTCCACACAGTCGCGCGGAGCAGGCAGGCAGGCAGGCAGGCGGCACGGCGCACGTACGCAGACAGACGCCACACGCAACGACGAAAGACACAAGAAGACACGAAGAAAGAGAACAACGCACGCAGCCGCTCGCCCAATGCAAGTAGCTCTTCGCGCGGGTCCTCGAACCTCCGTGTTCTTTTTTCCTCAGAGATTTCAAAATGCAGGAAACCTCGAGCCAATCTCCGCTCCATGCTTTATTGGAGCTTGCGGGCAAAGGAACAGGGCCGCTGTTTTATACATGCCGAGCAAATTTGCCCAAACACCCAGCACAAGTCAAAGCCAACCACCAGCGATCACACAATCCGACGATCTTTTCGTGCGCCCAGTTTTAATGGGCCGCAGGAACAGCAAAAGGTTGGGTTTCTCCGGATGATCGGGACCCGCCGACCAATGGCGTCGCGCCATTCCGTTTTCAAGCGCCTGGGTTCAACCGAGCGCACGGTGGCGGTCGGGCTAAGTAGCGTTCGTTACAAATCTCACCCATAAAATCTCCAGTCGGCAGTCGGGGATTGTATGCGGGCAAGATACGGCCTCGGAGAGGGGCGCGGTAAGGTTCACTTAGCCGAGAGCAGACGATACCAAAATACAGAACTGAAGAAATCTTTGCCCACCACCAGCGGCATGGCCGCAAGGGAGCGGAGCCAAGGTGAGCTGGCTGTGTCTCTACGAAATGAGCCTGGCAGCTAATGCAGCTGGAGTGCCGGCGCTGGGCTGTGGATGGAGAAGGCCAGTGGCGAGCTCTTCCTCTTCAGCCTCCGCAACTTCTGGACTCGCCACGACTGTACCGAAATTCCGACGCTACCGGTACCCAGGCTTCCTTGTCAAGCGGCTCGGGAAAGTCACCTGTTTGCATGACCGCGCGCAAAAGAGGCAATCGCACCCTGCCTGGCTTTCTTTCTCTACGAGAGAATATCGGTACTTTTACTGGATGTGTGTGATCTGGCGGGGGTTCTTCGCTCTCTACAACGGATTGAGGACACCTCCGGCGTGGCGACCGCTCCAGTAACGAAGGAGGAAGCAAAGAGGGCGATGCGGGGCGGGGCTGCCTGTCCGCCCCAGTCGACGAGGCCTGCGTACCTGACATTTATATCTGCGGAACGACAAACCTCTCGCTGGCGTCTTCGCTTGCTTGACGACTTTCACAATCACGCACCCGCATCATCCACTGCAAGGTTCGACCATCGTGTCCCAGGAAGGAGCTGAACCGAGGGGAGGAAGCGGGTGTACCGTCGACGGAAGCGAACTGATCAACTGATCCCTTGTCACGCGAACCTGCGAGCGCACTTGATCCACTCGGGGAAGGAAAGGCCGCCGAAGATGAAGACAGGGAGGGAGGGACCAACCAACCATCGTCGACGGCCCGTCATTGACGGCGCGCTTGATGATGGCCCGATGAACAGCGTCGAGCTTCCGCGGTCGCTTTGTATGCGTGGAGAGAGTGGGACGGCGGGTCCGGCGGATTGGCGGGGAGTTGGTGGGTGGGCCGAGCGGGGCGTAAACACGGAAATGGCATGACGGCAACCTATCCAAGCGCATACCGCAGAGTACCGGTCGCTAGATTCGACATATTCTCTGAACGTGTATACCAAAGACGTATACACGTATGCACACGTATATCCGGATAACGGCTTCAACAGTGGCTTGCTTCGAATTTTTCGCCAACCGCCAGTGCGACCTTTCAAAGGCAACGGAGCCAATAGCGCAGGCGGGCGAGAGAAAGCAATCGCAGGCAGGCTTTGCCCAGTGAAACGACATTGGGGGAAGCGAAGAAGCGGCGGCGTCCACGTGTTGCCAGAGGAATCCCAGCCACGCAGTTGAATGGGCGGGCTCGTGGCGTGTCCGCGACTCCGCAGCTGGCGCCGCCAACCCGAGCCGCCGGCTCTGATAGCCATCTGATATCCCATTGGTTGGCAACCACGTCAGTCCGTTGCGTTATCCGGATATCGCAGACGACACAATCCCACCCCTTGCTTCTCATGTATACATACACGCGAGTGAGTCTCTTGCCGCATCTCCAGCAGCCATTACGTTTCCTTCGGCCTCCGCTGCGTTCCCAGGTGGCCGCGTTGTCTCGTGGACCAGCCGCTCCGCCGCGCTTGCTGCCACTTCCGCACGTCAGCTCACGCCGGCCGCTTCTCACGTCGCGTGACCGCGCTTCCTGCCGTGTTTCCGGTCAGTTTGCGCCTCGCCACGGCCACGGAAGCACACGCAAGTCCAGCGGAAACCAGCGAGCGCCTCCGAGGCCGCAGCCATGACGTCGCGCGTGCATCTGTCCCGCGACCGCGAGCAGACGCGCCGCATGCACCACCGCGCCACGCGGCAGATCACGGACGTGCTGGCCGTGTGTCTCAAGTCGACGCGCGCCAAGGAGCACTGGACGTGTCTGCGGCGCGACCGGCAGCGCGAACTGTACGCCAAACGGAGCGGCACGAGCAACGGCTCGTCCGCCTACTTCCTGGCCGTGAACGAGGCCGCCTGCAGCTTCGACGAGGCCTTCGAGCTGCTGCATTTCGACTCCACGACGCAGTTCCGCCTCATGATGAAGCTCATCCACGGCCGCGACTTCAAGGACGGCGCCTTGCTGTCCATGCGCACGCGCCAGCATTCCACCAGTGACTGGACCGCGGATACACAGCACGCCGCCGTCTGGTTCGCGTTCCAGGACCGCCGCAAGTCCGTTCTGCTGCGGGAGCAGCACTTCACGCTCTTCCAGACGCTCAAGGTCTTCCTGCCCGACAACCAGCAGCAGCACCAGCCGTCGCAGCATCTCCAGGAAACCGACCAGAAATCTGTGGCTTCCATGTCTGCGACGTCATCCATGGCCGGTCTGAACGCTCGACCCAGTGACGGCGTACATAAACGCACCTTGGCGCTGAGTTGGCTGCCGTTCCCGGAGTCCCACGACTCACGGCGGGACGGCCCGCAGCAGGTGGATCTGCAGTACACGCTGATCGTGGAGGAAATCGCCCGCAACCGCTTGCGGCTTTCCTGCGTCACCAGCTCGTTCCACGACGGCAACGAAGGGCGACTGGCTGGTCCGCCATGGGCAGCACGTGCCATCGCGCGGCGACTGGCGCTGCGTTCCGTGGGGAAGCTGGAGGCGGCCGTGGCGGCGTCGCGGATCGGCGGGTTCCGGCTCGTGCCGCCGCATCAATGGGTCAAGAACGAGGACCGCGAGAGCTGCGTGAGCTGCTGGAAGCGCTTCAACGCCGTGTTCCGACGTCGCCACCACTGCCGACTGTGTGGAGAGGTCGTGTGCGGCGCCTGCAGCTCGCTGCGAGCCACCAACACGGTCAATTTGAAGACGAAGGAGGTGCAGAAGACGCGCATCTGCCACCTGTGCAACAACAAGGCGCGTGTCAAGGTCAGCTCCTACACCTCCACCGACGACAAGTATCCACCGCAGCAGCAGACGCAGAGCCAGCAGCTGCCAGTCTCGCCTCTGTCTGTGCGGAAGCTGCCGGCAGGTTTGAAGGTCGTGGCCAGCCACGGGAAGCGAGATGTCACGCCGCCTTCTTCCGGCCAATTGGTGGGGAAGCGATGGATCAAGACTCGCGACGGCGAGGCCAGTGACGACACCGACAGGTTCGCGGAGAGCGGCGGCAGCGACGGCTACTTCGGCGCACTGCCCGACCGCCAGAGGAGCAGGGGTAAGCTCATCTCCATCAGCTCCATCACGCGGAGCGGGTTGGCCAAGAAGTTCTGGCTGGCGGCACCCACTTCTTCCAACAAGACGCAGCTATGGACCCATAAAGCTGCCAGCGCCAACAGCGTGGACTCGAGCGAAGCGTCTTCGTGCTGGGAGGAAGCGTACGCCGGACTCGAGTACTCGCGGTCCTTCCTGCATCCGGCGGCATTGGCCCCTAGGTCCCGACGACCGAGCCACCCACTGCGCATCACGTCTCAGACGGACAGCTACAGCTACGCCGACCCGTGTCTGAGCTCCCCGCCGGACGTCTCCAACGGGAAGGAGCGGGAGGAAGACGAGCAGCGGCGCTTCGACCATCGCCGGACGTCCTTGATGAGCTCCAACCTGGGGCTGCTGGACCAGGACTCCCTGGACGACAGCTACTTCCTGCCCAAGCTGGACGCAAGCCGCGAGCAGCAGCGACTCAAGCTCCTCCAGGTGGTCGCGTCGCCCGCATGCACACTCGTGGACCGCACCATCATGCACTGGAGCTGCGAAGTGGCCGCCGCTGCCTTCGGCGTGAACGCCGCCTTCATCGCCCGCGTGGACGAGAGCTCCGTCCTGATCGAACACTCCATCGGCGCTCGCGGACTCAAGACGCAGGACGAGCTCTTGCGGCAGGAGTCGCTCTGCGACTTCGTGCTCGTGCAGCCACCCCACCAGCCGCTGGTGGTGCTGGACTGTCTGGCCGACCCGCGCATGCGGGAGATCCCCATGGTGCAGCATCTGCGTCTGCGCTTCTTCATCGGCATCAACATCTGCGTGCGCGGCTTGCCCATCGCGTGTCTCTGCGCATTCGGACAAGACGGCGGGGGCAATCAGAGCGAGGAAGAGGAGGACGAAGGTCAGTCGGCGGCGTCAGTGTACGATTTAAGCGTCTTAGAACACGCGGCTCGTCGACTCGAAGACGAGCTGGAGGGGCTGCTCCACGGACTGCAGCTGTCCTAGCGACACCCACGGAAGCCTAGATGGGCTCATCGCGCGGCTCCACGAGGATCTCGTTCACGGCGACGTACGGCGGCTGCGTCACTGCGTACAGCACGGCTCGTCCGACGTCTTCGGCCTTGAGCACCTCGCAGTCTGCGAATGGAGGCAACATGAGAGAGAGAGAGAGAGAGCGTTCAGCAAGCGACATCATCGTGCTGTCGACCAGAAAGAGAGAGAGAACGCCCACCGGAGTCGCCTCCGTAGAGCTTCATGGCCTCCTCGTCCACACCGCTGGCCGCGTTCGCGTGCTTCACCAGGTCTGTGGCGACGTTGCCAGGCTGCCATGTGTACAATAATGCCAAACAATACAAGCAATGAGCCCTCCGGAGCCGCAGACGATGGCCTTGCAGATGGCTGGGCACCTGGATGGAGGTCACGCGCAGACCCGTGCCGATGTGCTCGAGACGCAGCGCCTGCGAGATGCCCTCGATGAACATCTTGGAGGCCGAGTAGACGCCCAGTCCGGCGAAGACCTTGCGGCCGGCGTCCGACGAGATGTTGACGATGTGGCCGCTCTTGCGCGCCAGCATCTTGGGCAGCACGGCCGCCACGCCGTTGAGCGTGCCCTTGCAGTTGATGTCGATCGTCTGCAGTAGAGAGAGCAGCGGTCAATGCGGGAACGAGAGTGGGTCCACGCAGGACTGGCTGGCTTCGTAGAGCTCACCCGGTCCCAGCTGTCCTGGTTCACGTTCCGCAGGAGCTCGAAGGGCATCACGCCGGCTGCAAAGGGCCACGTACAGCAGTGACAAGGCGTAGAAGTTAGCGAGGAAAGCGGATGAGGGAGGCCTGACGTCCCCACCGTTGTTGACGAGGATGTCCACGGGCCCGAAGGCGTCTTCCGCCTTCTTCACGAGGTTTTGGAGCTGAAGCAGAGGACCAGCCACACAAAACACTCTGCCTCAATACCAGTCGTTCCTTCGCAGTGGCCACCGAGCCTCCGCCCACTGCAACATCACTGCGAGGCGGTGAGGTTGACGTACGTCGTCGCGCTTGGTGACGTCCGTCTTCACGATGAGGACGCCGTCGCTCGAGCCGACACTCGCGGCGATCGAGGCCTGCACCGTCTCTAGTGCATCCACGCGGCGCGCGCCGAGCGCCACTTTCGCTCCAGCGCCAGCCAGATGCAGCGCAATCGCTGCAGTAAAAACACAGGGAGGTCAGTCAGCCGGACCGTCAGCGAAGCTGTCCGCGCAGGCCCCACGCGTCGCTTCGAGACGCGCAGCGCGGTCAGCACGCAGATAAGGGTGGCCAAAACTAGGAGAAGCGCCTGGTGTCCCCCGTACCAGCGCCGATGCCCCCGGAGGCGCCCGTGATCACGGCCACCTTGCCATCTAACTGCTTCGTGTCGGAGCTCATGATCGTGCTTTGGCTTGTGTGGATACACTTATACCGGTCTTTTCCGTGGGTGCGGTAGCAAAACCGGTATAACGCACCTAACGCCAATTTATCGCGTAAAGTACGCTTGAAGAGTTCCATTCGGCGAGCGTTAAGTACGACTACACGTCTGCGGCGGACATGGCGAAGCTGGCGAGGGCGATGGCGCTTGTGCGCGCCGCGCGTCTGAGCGGTCTGCATGCGCGTCCGCTTGTGGGGGTGGGTCAGTGGCGCGCGTACTCCGACGACGTCAAGACGCCGGCGGTGAATCCGTTCGAGATTCAGCTGAACCTGCCCGATCAGAAGGGGGACGGGGCATTGCCGTCTCTCTCTTTGGACGACGCGAAGCGCGCCGCCGCTGCGCAGAAGGCGGAGGCGGAGCGGGAGATCAGCCTGCTGCATAGCGGTGCGTATATGAGTGTTGGCACTGAGTGTAGTGCTGGGGGAGACAGCGAGCGGCGTGTCTAAGCGGCTGAATGTTGTGCGGCCGGTTGGGATCAGAGATGCAAGAGCTTTTTGGCGAGCAAGTGGCGGAGGCAACCGCTACTACCGACGCCCCTTTCGAACCGACTGCAAAGCCTGCGGCTCCTTTCAAAGGGACTGCAAGCACTGCGCCTTCGCAGACGTCAGAGAGAAGCGCTCGAGTCGAGAGAGACTCGGCGAGGCTCCGTAGCACAGCGGGATCTGCTGAGGATGAGGGGAAGCCGAAGCGCTCCAACACGCCGGAGTCTCACGGTGGAGATCGACAGAAGGCGGAGAAGCCGAGCGCGAGTGCGAGCGCGGCTCCTGTGCTTT